>JAPSGF010000171.1:294881-346226 GCA_035772895.1 Perdix hodgsoniae
TTTTTTTTTCCTGTGATGGTAATAACCAAAACAGAAGGTCTGGCTAATTAGTTTCGGTCTCTGGTTTGCTTAAAGCAGGATCAGGCAAAAATGGAAATAGCTGCTAGCTTAACACAGCTTAAGCCAGTGCAGAAACAGATTGTGCACATGATCAGCACAGCCACATCTTATTAGCACTGATGCAACTTGTAGCCAAACCTCTCAACGAGATAGAAACTCAAGTATCTGGTAAGTTTGTTTTGTAATTCACTGTTAATTGCTGCCTATGAATATGAATAGACAGATAGGGAACAGAGAAGGGACACTTTGAAAGGACTTCAGCGTCTTCTTTCAGGGCATTTTCAAAAAGAGAAAAGAACTATATGTAAAAAAAAAAAAAGTTTGTAGCCCAAGTTACATACAGACAGCTCAGAAACAAAACATGCAGAGTTTGCCTCTTTTAAAATTCCAGGACTGCAGCTGTGGGGAAACGTCATGACCCATTTGAAAAAGACAATTATGATGAAAATGCTGTGCCTCTGCTGCTTTCCTCTGTGTTTGCATTATTGCAGTGCAACCTGGGGAAAGAGCAATATCATTTTATTAGAAAACAGTGTGCAGAAGTGAGCTTTTAGTTCTGATAGGCCAGGAATAAATCTGTTCAATGTGTAAAAGCTTTTGAGTTTAAGTTCCTAGAATACAAGTTTAGAATGATGTTCCATGATAATATTGTGGTACTCTACTGCTACAAACCAGAGCTCTGTAGTTGTTCCCATGTTAGCTCATTGTTTCTGGGACTTGTAGGTCTGCTGTGAATTTTGAACTACCACGAAGCTCATGGAGTCCTGCTGTATCTTTGTTTTCCCTCCCAGTCCTCTTCATAAAATTATTTGTGTACCAAGTCACAGAGCGCAAACAACTATTAGAAATAAGACTTGTGCTTGTAATGTTACTTCAGTGCCCCTTTGCTATCCCCAACCCTTCATTTTTTGATTTAACCCTGATACACACTTAATGTGGGAAAAATCAGGTGCTTTCTGTAACCTTTATATTTAAAGGATTAGGAAAAAGAAAAAAAAAAAGAAAAAATGATCAGAGTCTGTGAAGTTTTACACACAATTTGTTATGAAGATACAGCTCAATTAGCTCTTCAGTTAATGCTACTACTCACAAAACGGCTCAGGTTTTTAGTTTATACTTTTGCTTCCCACATCTTTCTTTCACAGCTCAGCTCTGTTTCCTATTCTTTGTGACTGATGTTCATATTCCTCTATCCCTTAAATGACTTTCATAGTATGTGCCAGAGGCAAATGCGTACCTACATTAATTCAAGTGTGTTCTTCCTGCTCCTAATGTCGGAGCTGAGGGCTCCTGTATATGAGGGTCTGCCAAAGGTGTGCCAACACATGCATTTACATTTGTATGATGTGCAGAATCAAATTCTGTAACCCAAGTAAGATTACAAAGCAGATATGGTTTATTCAGTGCTGCGCAGACACCAGGTGCAAGGGGGATTGTTCCATCTAACTTGCACAACGTAGGGCAAAAGCTTGGTACAGATGTAGGCCGAACTAATACATAATCAATGATTTTTCCAGAATTCGTATACATATTCATTACATTTCTAAGAACCCACCAGCATATGGTCCCTCCCTCTTGCATGTGCATGCTGTGGGCAGTGGGGGTCTCCTTCTAGTGGTCATGGGATGAAGGCTCATTGTCTTCAACAGAAGTAATCCAATCCTGAGCCATTCCTTGTGTAATGTTTCTTCAAGTTTACAATAGAGTTTCAAGATGTTCTTTTCTTATCTGGCCTCACATCCTGCTTACCTGCATTCCTATACAATGGTTAACCTTTATCCTGTCCTCTCCTTACTCACATTTCTATACAATGGTTAACCTTCAGTTTGTCCTTTCCTAGCTCATGTTTGTGTCTAGAGTTATTTGGGCAGGTCCGTAACAGTAAAGATCTGTGTTCCTATTTTCTTGCTACTGTCTGTCTGATGTGCTTCTTTGTCAGACCCTGATAATTCTGGCCCTGATCCTGACAAAGTCCAGCTGCTCTGCACAAAGTTGATGGTGTCACTCACTTCTTTGGCCCATCACAGACTGATCTTAGCTCACCTTACCCTTCTGGAGCAAGTGTAACTTGCTTCTACCTGCCACATTTCTTCCCCTAGGTTGCCTTTATCACCATTGTTATCATTTGCATCAATAACATTTCAAAGAATCAGTGCTCTCCTTCTACAAATAAGTGACCAGGCTAGTGGATGAGGAAAAGGCTGTCAACACAGTATAGTTGATGGGGCCTCACAAGAGCTGAGTAGAGGAGGACAATCACCTCCTTCTCCCTGCTAGCCACTCCTCTTTTAATGCAGCTCAGAGCATAGTTGGCCTTCCGGGCTGCAAGCACACACTGCTGTCTCATGTCTAGCTTCTCACCCACCAGGACCCCCATGTCCTCCGCAGGGCTACTCTCAAGGAGATTTTTTCACAGTTTGTATAAATACCAAGAAGGCCAATGGCATTCTGGCTTGTATGAGAAAAAGTGTAGTCAGCAAGACTAGAGGTGATTGTCCCTCTGTTCTCACTACTGCTGAGGTCCCACCTCAACTACTGTGTTCACTACAAGAAAGACAATGAGGCCCTAGGGCATGCCCAAAGAAGTACAACAACACTAGTGAAGGGTCTGGAGCATAAGTCTTGTGAGAACTGTCTGAGAGAACTGGAATTGCTTAGTCCAGAGAAGAGAAGGCTCAGGGGAGGCCTTATGCTCTCTACAACTATCTGAAAGGAGGTTGTAATGAGGTGGTAGGACAAGAGGGAATGGCCTGAGGTTGCACCCAGGGAGATCCAGGGTGGATATTATGAACAATTTGTTCTTCAGAAGAGTGGTAATGCACTGGAACAGGTTGCTCAGGGAGGTGGTAGAGTCACTGTCCCTAGAGGTTTTCAAGAAAAGAGTAAATGTGGCACTTAGGAGCATGGTTTAGAGGGTATGGCATTGACGGTCAAATGGTTGGACTAGATGATCTTAGTGTTTTTTTCCAATCTTAATGATTCTGTGATTCCATAAGAACATAAGAGTATGCTGGCACATTTCTAGAAAAAGAAATAAAAAAGAGATTGAAGAAAGGAATATAATCAGACTTTCTGGTACACGTATTTTAGATAGGATATGGTAATGAAGGTTTGCTTTTCATTTCTGTAGATGCAGGATCTGGCACATAACTTGCATTTCAAGAATTATTATTCAGTTTAATGTGATTTGATTATAGTATGATCTGCTTTTGAAAATTCAGATGTCAGCTACAATATATTGCATTAATTCTTCCAGGAAGAGATTTTCCTTGTCTTTTCAATAGACTTATGTATCTTTCCAGGTTATTCTTATCACTAATTCTTTACAAACATTGTTTGTTAATGGTGTAGTGGAATACATGAATTAACAATGACTGTTTTGATTCTTGGCTTGATTCTTGGGTGTTCCAGTGTGTAGCCAGGAGTTAAATTTGATAATCCCCATGGGTCTCTTCCAACTCAGGATAGTCTGTGATTATCTGTTTTTGAGGTAACCCTGATATATTTGGAGCATTGTTTTTTTGTTGTTGTTTTTGGTTTTGTTTTTTTTTCCTTGAAGTTCAGATTATATGCAGGTACACTTACTCTCTTTTTTTTGCAATTCCTTCTTTTCCTTCACTGTGATATCACAACACATATCTCTGTGGAGTTGAAGAGGTGACACTATTACTAGTCTTGCATGTTTTCTGAAAGTCTCTCTGTAGGCTTGATCAATCGTGCAGATAAGTGCTCCAGGTTTATGTACAGTTTGCATGCTCAGTTGGTGCTTAGATGTTGAACAGGGTGTCCTCCATCAGTTATTTCAGCACCTAGTTTGATCCAGAATTGTGGTCACCATCTATCAAGAGGAAGGCTCCAAATACTAAGCTCATTAGCAACATGAGCTAGGCCTCGAGAGCAACAGCCAGACCAAATGTGGAAACACTGTCACAGGTAGGAGGAAGAGGTGGGAACTAGAGACAGAAGGCACCATTTTTCAGATTTGCTACTTCCAGTTTCTACCAAGAGACAAGAGATCTAGAATCGCAGTCTGCAGATTAGGTGTTTATGGAGAGCATCTCAAACTGTAGATGGCAAGCACGAAGAATATCTTTGAGGGAGAAGGCAGAGTAAGGAAAATATAGGTCTGCTGTGGAGTGTTGTGGGGTGTGTAGAGAAGGCACAGCTACTGAACATCTTCTTTGCTGCAGCCTTTACGTCTAAGGCTGTCCCTTGGGAGTTCCTGGCCCTGGAGGTAAGAGGAAGGAAGAGAAAGGAAGACTTCTGCTTGGTTGAGGAGGATCTGGTCAGAGAATGTACAGCCAAAATTAAAGCAATTAACACCATGGGTCCCTATAGGATGCACCTTGGTTTTTTGAGAGAGCTGGTAGGAGTGATTTCTTAAAGTCTCTCTATCATCAGGAGAGGTCCCTGAAGACTGGAGGGATAGTCATTGTCACTCTGTCCTTAGAAAAGGTCAAGAAGGAAGATCCCAGCAAGTGTAGGCCAGTCTGCCTCACCCCTGTTCTAGGGGTTGTTGTTCCATTACAGCTTGTTCTGGATGCTATCTTTGGGAAATTAGTGTAAAATAAGCTAATCGGGAGAAGTCAACATGGATTCACCAAGGGGAAATCATATTTTTTCAATCCTGTAGCCTTCTATGATACACCAGCTGTGTAGATAAGAGGAGAGCAGTGAATATTGTGTAACGTGACTTCAGGAAAGGCGTTTGACACTGTTTCCCATAACATCCTTGTAAGTAAGCTTAGTATTTGTGTGATAGATGAGTGAATGGTGAGGTAGATTGAGAACTGGCTGACTAGCAGAGCTCAGAGAGTTATGATCTGTGGCACAGAATCTGATTAGAGGCCTGAACTAATGGTTTTCCTGAGGGGTCTGTACTGGATCCGGTTCATGTTCAATGTCTTCATCAATGGCCTGAATGAGGGGATAGAGTCCACTGTCTGCAAAGTTTGCTGGGAGGAATGGCTGACACACCAGAAGGCTGTGGAGCCTTTCATCAAGACATAGACTGGATAGCTGGGGAAGGATAAGCCTAATGAGGTTCAACAAAAGCAACTGTAGTCTTGCACCTGGGGAGGAATAACTGCATGCATCAACACAGGTGGAGAGAAGCTCTGCAAAGAAGGACCTACTTGTCTTGGTGTACAACAGGATGTCCATGTGCCAGACCTGTCTCTTTTCATCAGTATACAGTGACAAGACAAGAGGAAATGGCAAAAATTGCAACATACAAAAGAACATTTTTTACTGTGAGGGTAACAGAGCGCTGGAACAGGCTGCTCATTGAAGTTATGGAGTTCTTTTCTGGAAATATGCAAGACTCACCTGGACTCTTTTCTGCTCAACCTACTGCTGTCCTTGAAGACACCCTCCTCAGTCCTTCCACTTTGGGTGGTATTCTTAATTATTACACTTTAGACTAGAAACTGGGAATTGAAATTGTGAGGCCAATTGGTCTCTGGACAAATAAATGTTTACTGGCTATGACACGGTGTTTGTGAGAAACATGCTCAAAATCAAGATTTCTAGTCAGGCAAAGATCTTTGTGAAAACAGCTGTTTATTCATTATTGCAATAATGGGTGCACAGCCCCTAGGTGAAAGGGGGAGAAATTGTGTGCCCAGTCAGTGAAATCCACTGTTATATACCCTGGGCCCAATGCAAATAATACTTCCCTTGGCACTCACTGATTGAGTACCTCAGGCTCACGATCTTCCCAACACTGTTGCTATGATACTGTCATGGCGTTAACTAGATCAATCTATGCCCGTGACAGGGGGGCAGTAGGCCCCTGCCCCTCCACTACCATCCTGGCCCCACAAATGGGAAGGAAGGAGGGGGAAAAAAAAATCCCAGCAACAATCTATGGAGGAAAACTTATTTTACTAACTATGATATTGGAATGCAAAATAACACAATATAATAAAATCTAATTGAAATTGAGACTAATAAATCAAATAGGATAAGAGAGAGAGAGTGTTCCTGAGACTGAGTCAAACCTGAAAAGCTTGGAACAGCTAGGAGAGCATCCTCCAGCACCCACTGCCAGGCAGTAAGAGACTGCTCCACCCGAAAGGGTCAGATCCCATGACTTCCGTCGTGTACAGGGATAGGTACATGGAATTGGAGCATTAACACTTTAGTTCCAGTACACTAGAGGGTCTTCTGGGTTGCCATGGCTCCCCCCCCCCCCCCCCCCCCCCCGGCAGAAGGTGACTGCCAGGAAATGTGTGGAGATCCAGACGGAGATTCCCTGCACACGTAGGAGGAAGGCCGCAGCTAAGAAGAGTGTGGAGACCTAGACTGAGGTCCCCAAACAGCACACTAGTGTATGCAGGCTGCAGTGAATGTCAGAGTCTGGCCCTTGAAGTGCCAGTTGATGGAAGCTGCGCCTGTGTAAGGTGCGACCAGATAAATGACTTGCTCAGTCTGGTGGCCTGCCTGAAGGAAGAGGTGGAGAGGTTGGACCATTAAGGACTGTGAAAATGAAATTGACTGGTGGTGCCAGGCCCTATCGGCCCCAGGATCCCGGCACACAGCTGAGGGTCCCCAGGGAGCATGTCGCCCCCGGTCGCCTTGCAAACAGGTGATAGAAAGGAATGGGCAGACAGACTGTGCTCCTGCTGCAGTGAGCCCTCAGTCCTCTCCTGCCCCTAGCAATACAAATGAAGAACTAGGGGGTGTGGGACTCTCGGCAGAGCCTCTGTCCTGTTGCTGCCAAGCAGACCAAAGCAGTTTGAGAGAAAAGGATGGGTGGAAACAAATACCAGCTTGGCGAAGTGGGCATCCCCCCTTACGACCACGCTCAGCTCCCCAGGTGCCTCTGTGAAATAGGTTTGAGGCCCCGAAACCTGAGGGAGAGGTGAGTGCAGATGTGGAGGGAGGCCCACCCGTGAGGATGCCTCAGGGGAAGCTGTCACCCCCGTGCCTCAAGACTTCCTCCACCTGGAAGGATAGAAGGGTAGTCGTCATAGGTGACTCCCTTCTGCGAGGAACAGAAGGCCCTATATGCTGGCCTGGCCCTACCCGCAGGCAGGTGTGCTGCCTCACGGGGGTACGGGTCAGGGACATTGCTAGGAGACTTCCTGGTCTGATCTGCCCTTCTGACTATTATCCCCTATTGATAGTTCAGGCTGGCAGTGAAGAAGTTGGTGAAAAAAGCCTGAAGGCTATCAAAGATGACTTGAGGGGACTGGGGAGGGTAGTTGAAGGAACAGGTGTGCAAGTGGTTACTACATGTGTACCCTTGGTGGCAGGGAAGGATACTGGGTCGAGCCTCTTAAACAAATGGCTTAAGAGTTGGTGCAAACACAGGAGTTTTGTTTTTTTTGATCACGGGGCTATTTACTCAGCACCTGGCATGATGGCTGCAGATGGAAGCAGCCTGTCTCCATGGGGAAGGAGGGTTCTAGCTGAGGAACTGTTAGGACTTATTGACAGGTCTTTAAACTAGGTATGAAGGGGGAGGGGGACAAAATGAGGGTCGCTGGGTCTGAGGCGGCAGTTCGAGGCTAAAAACGGAGTTTGATGGGTGGAAACAATGGAGTTCAAAGGCATAGAGGGGGTGGGGTGATGCTGCTTCTCTTAAGTGCCTGATATTTGCTGGATGACCAACATGGCCAGGCATGCACGGTCCAGACAATTCTTGCAGTGCATTGAAAACAACCTTCTGATGCAGGTGGTTGAGGGACCGACGCAGGGTGGGGTGTTACTAGACCTTATTCTCACAAACAAGGAAGGACTTGTTAAGGAAGTAAAAGTTGGGGGCAACTTGGGTTGTATTGATCATGAGATGGTAGAGTTCAATATCCTGAGCAGAAGAAGCAAAGCAAAAAGTAGGATTGCTACCCTGGACTTTAGGAGAGCAAACTTTAATCTCTTCCAGGACCTACTTGGGGCTGGATCCCGTGGGCCAGGGTGTTAGAAGGTAAGGGGGACTGTGAGAGAAGGTTAGCATTTAAGCAGCTCCTCTTCCAAGTTCGGGATCAGTGCATCCCTGTGACTAAGAAATCGGGAAAAGGTGGCAGCAGACCTGCATGGATGAGCAAGGAGCTCATGTGCAAGCTCCAAGGAAAGAAGAAGGTTCATGAAATGTGGAAAAAGGGTCTGACCACTTGGGAAGAATACAAGAATGTAGTCAGGGCCTGCAGGGATGCAACAAGGAAGGCTAAAGCCCACCTGGAGTTGAATCTAGCTAAAGTGATAAAAGATAATAAAAAAGGCTTTTTAAAGTACGCTAACAGCAAAAGGAAGGCTAGGGAGAATGTGGGCCCCATACTAAGTGAGAGGGGTGCTCTGGTAACAGGGGATGCTGAGAAGGTGGAAATAATGAATGCCTTCTTTGCTTCTGTCTTCAGTGAAAAGGCTCCCCCTCAGGAATCCCAGAGCCTGGAGGTTAATGAGAGAGTCTGGGGAATGGGAGACTTTCCTTTAGTCAGGGAAGAGGTGGTCCGTGAGTGCCTTGGAAACACTAAGGTCCATAAATCCATGGGACTTGATGGGGTGCATCCACGGGTGCTGAGAGAGGTGGTGGAGGTCATTGCTGAACCGCTCTCTATAATCTTTGAGAGGTCCTGGAGATCTGGGGAGGTGCCTGAAGACTGGAGGACAGCCAAGGCCACGCTGGTCTTCAAAAAGGGCAAGAAGGAGGACCCAGGTAATTATAGGCCAGTCAGCCTCACCTCTGTCCCAGGGAAGGTGATGGAACAGCTTGTGCTGGATGCCATCTCCAGACAACTGGGAGAAAAGGAGGTTATCAGTAGTACCCAGCATGGATTCACCAAGGGGAGGTCATGATTGACCAACCTTCTATGAATGGCCTTCTATGAAGCTGTCACTCACTGGGTGGATGTGGGGAGAGTGGTTGATGTAGTCTACCTTGATTTCAGAAAGACACTTGGTACTGTCCCCCATGGCATCCTTATAACAAAGCTGAGGAAGTGTGGGATAGATGAGTGGACAGTGAAGTGGGTCAAGAAGATGCTTACTGGCAGAGTGCAGAGGGTCATCATTGGCGGTGCAATGTCTGGCTGGAGGCCTGTAACTAGTGGCGTCCCCCAGGGGTCTGTGCTGGGTCCAATCTTGTTCAACATCTTCATCAGCGACCTTGATGAGGGGATAGTGGCCACCCTCAGCAAGTTTGCTGATGATACGAAGTTGGAAGGATTGGCTGACTCACCTGAAGGCTGTGCTACAATTCAGCAAGACCTGGACAAGCTGGAGAGCTGGGCAGTAAGAAATCGGATGAGGTTTAACAAAAGCAAGTGTAGAGTCTTGCATCTGGGGAGGAATAATTGCATGCACCAGTACAGGCTGGGGCAAGACCTGCTGGAGAGGAGCTCTGCAGAGAGGAACCTGGGCATCCGGGTGGACAACAGGTTGCCCATGAGCCAGCAGTGTGCCCTCAGGGCCAAAAAGGCCAATGACATACTGGGGTGCACAAAAAAGAGCGTGGCCAGCAGGCCGCGGGAGGTGATCCTCCCCCTCCACTCTGCCCTGGTAAGGCCTCATCTGGAGAACTGTGTCCAGTTCTGGGCTCCCCAGTACAAAAAAGATAGGGATCTCTTAGAGAGGGTCCAGCGGAGGACCACAAAGATGGTGAAGGGCCTGGAGCATCTCCCCTATGAGGAGAGACTGGGTGAGCTGGGTCTGTTTAGCCTTGAGAAAAGAAGGCTGAGAGGGGATTTGATCCAGGTCTATAAATACCTCAGGTGTGGGCCATAGTGGTGAGGCCGGACTCTTTTCAGTAGTGCACGGGGACAGGACAACGGGAAACGGCCAGAAACTAGAGCATACGAAGTTCTGCACGAATGTGCGCAAGAACTTCTTTACGGTGAGGGTGACGGAACACTGGAATAGGCTGCCCAGGGAGGTTGTGGAGTCTCCTTCTCTGGAGATATTCAAGACCCACCTGGACTTCTACCTGTGCAACTTGGTATAGGGAACCTGCTTTGGCAGGAGGGTTGGACTCAATGATCTCTAGAGGTCCCTTCCAACCCCTACAATTGTGTGATTCTGTGATTCAACTTTACTCTGTTCATCAGCTTTCTTCATGAAAAACTACTTATCCTACACTACATAGAGAAACACTGGAAACTTCCACTGAAAAAGCAAAATCTACCTCTCACATGTTGAAACTAGAGCTAATTGCTTGCTAAATATCTTCCCTGAACTCCGTTGTTGGAGTACCTTGGAAGCAATTTGAAACTTCAGGATACTTGACTGAAGGGAAGGCTCCAAGAATATTTTTATAAAATGAGTGTAGATCTTTAATGTATGCTTTCCAGTTGGAATTCAAGATACACTCTACTACTGTTCCGTGGGGAGTAGCTGCAGTGTTTTTTTTTTGTTTTTTTTTTTTTTTTGGTGTTTGTGTGTGTACATGTACACCACAAAGCTATGCATAAGCTTATGTATGAATGAGTGTGTGCATGTATACACACCTAACTTAGGATCATAGAATACCCAGGCTTAGAGAAGACCTCCAAGGTCACCTAGTCCAACCATCTTCCTACCACCAATATTTCTCCACTAAATGATGTCACTTAGTACAACATCTAAACATTTCTTGAACATCTCTAAGGATGGTGACTCAACCACCTCCCTGGGCAGCTCATTCCAGTGCCTGACTACTCTTTTAGAGAAAAAAAGTGTCTTTGTATTTATACTAAGTCCTCTATAATATTTAAAGAATGAGAACAAATAAGCCAGATATCATTAAGACTTACAGAGTAAAATGATATCATGCAGCAGCTGAAGCAAAAAATCCCGAGGAGCTTTGTTACTATAGGCAAGGATTGTCAAATGTGGAAGCTATTCAGATATTTTGGTTCAGTTAGTTTGATTCAGGAAGATGAAAACTTTCTGTGTGAATGGCAATCTTCAAAATTCTGATAAGGAATCTACACTTGTGCCTAAAAAATTTATTCTGACTCAAAGTCTCTATCTGTTTTACCTACTTTCCAGTGTTAACCTCACATTTGTGACATGGTTTGTGAAGGCTGGGAAGCATAATAAAAATTAAATCACTTTATTATGAATGAATTGCAGATACATATATTTTTTTCCCTTGGCCCAACTAAAATGACTCAGAAGCAAAAAGGTCTTTCAGCAATTGTGCTTAAAGTTCTTGTGAGATATTCCATACTTAAAATGAAAATACTTTGCATAGCCCCTGGGAATGAAAGCTTCACTTATTATTTGCCTTTTAGTTTCCCTTGTGGCACCACTATGTGCTCCAATGAACTAAAACACTAAGTCACCTTGAGAGATCAAAAAAACAAGACTGGTGAGCCAATCTTCTGCATGGTTCAAATGTTGCAGAACACTAATCTGTTACTGACAGGAAAAACAAGAATAATCATAACTTTCAGGGGAAACCCCCACCCCTCAAGCATTTCCTTCTTTAGCATTTTACTGATGTCTCTTTTTCACACAATTGCAGGTAAGTAGATTCAATCTTGTTGTGGTTTAATTTAGCAAGCAGCTGAACACCACACAGGACTTAGAATCATAGAATGACAAGGTTGGAAAGGATCTATAAGATCATCTAGTCCAACCATCTTCACATTACCACTGCTACCACAAGCACTAAACCAGATCTCGCAGCTCCTCATCCAGATGCCTGTTGAACACCAGGAGTGCGTACCTGTCCAGGCCGCAGGCAGACAGTTTCCCCAGAGGAATACTGTGAGAGACCATGTCAAAGGCTTTGCTGAAGTCTAGGTAGACTACATCAACAGCCTTTCCTTTATCTACCATTCTGGTCACCCAGTCATAGAAGGAGATGAGGTTGGTCAAGCACGACTTCCCTTTCATGAACCTGTTCTGGCTGGGCCTGATCCCCTGGACACCACGCACATGTTGTGCGATCTCACCCAAGATGATTTGTTCCATTACTTTCTCTGGTACCGAGGTCACGCTGACAGGCCTATAGTTCCCCAGATCCTCCTTACGACCCTTTTGAAGATGGGAGTCACATCAGCAAGCCTCCAAGCCTCTGGGACCTCTCCAGTTAACCAGGAGCACTGATAAATGGCCCAGAGCAGCTCAGCAATCACCCCTGCCAGCTTCCTCGTCACCTGAGGGTGTAGGCCATCAGGTCCCATGGACTTGTGACAGTCCAGCTGGAGGAGCTCTCTGGCTGTCTCCACCTGAATTGCTGGGAGTATATTCTGAGTAGCGTCCCAGACTTTCAGATCAGGACATTTTATGCCCAGAGGATAACTGGTCTGGCTATTACAGGCAGATATAAAGAAGGCATTGAGGACCTCAGCCTTCTCCTTGTCCTCAATGGCCACATTCCCTGCTGCATCAAGTAAAGGATGAGAATCATCCTTGGTTCTTCTTTTGCTGTTGATATATTTACAAAAGGATTTTTTAATTGTCTTTTACAGCAGTGGCCAATCTGAGTTCAAGTTGGGCTTTTGCCTTTCTGACTTCCTCCCTGCATACCTTAGCTACCCCCTTGTAATCTCCCCAAGTAGCCTGTCCCTTCTTCCAGAGGATGTAGGCTCTCTTTTTCTCCCTGAGTCTCAACAGTAGTTCCCGGCTCATCCACACTGGTCTATCCCTATGGCTCACCTTATGGCACACAGGGACAGCTTGTTCTTGCACTTTTAAGATTTCCATCTTGAAGAGCATCCAGGCTTCCTGGACCCCTTTACCCTTAAGAAGCAACTCCCAAGGGACCCATGCTACAAGTGCCCTGAACAGATCAAAGTCCACCCACTGGAAGTTCAAGAAAGTAGATTTGCTGGTCACTCTTTTGATACCCCCAAGAATAGAGAATTCTACAATTCCATGGTTGCTCTGCCCAAGATGGTCCCCAACCTTCACATCTCCCACCACTCCTTATCTGTTAGCGAAGACCAGGTCTAGCAGGGCACCATCCTTGGTAGCCTCTCCTACCAGTTGCATAAGGAAGCTATCTTCCATGCAGTATAGAAATGAGGGGAGAGAACCTGCCAGTACCCAATCACAACCCAGCGTGGGGAAGCCCAGCCTACTCAATCTGAGTGAATAAACTTCCTGTAGACTTTGCGTCCCACCGTGCCATGTCTAACTGCGATTCTGTAACTTTGTTCTGTGTCCCACCGCACTGCATCTAACCTTGATTTTCTAGAGTCTGTTCTGTGTCCTTCCGCGCCACGTCTAACTGTGATTTTGTAAGTCTATCCCGCGTCCTACTGCACTGCGTCTGACCGCAATTTTGTAAGTCTGTTCTGCGTCCTACCGCGCCGCAATTCTGGTGGTATCGATTCCTCGACCATGAGTTCTACCATTCGGGTGCCACTTGCGGGGAGAGAACCTGCCAATACCTGATCACTACCCAGTGCAGGGAAGCCCAACCGACTCAATCTGAGTGAATAAGCTTCACCTTTATTGCGCAGATAGCTCGCTTATATAGTACATGAGTTGTTTATGTCCACTTGTCCACTTGTCCTTTTCTCATTGGTAAAGCCTTGCAGTTAGACAGTAGCGCACCCCACCCAAGCATACATCTTGCTTTCTGATTCCACCCGAAGACAGTTCTGCTTAAGTTGTTTGCTACTTAGCTCAAGGTCAGCTCATCGCTTACCACATCTGGTATTATTCCATTGCTATGTACTCAGAGCTGCCATGCCCCTGCTTGTACAGTTCTTTCAGGGAGCCATGGCCCTGCTCCCTGAGCCATTCTGCAACAATTCTCCCTTTTTCTTTTTGTACAAGCAGGGCACCATCTGTCAGCTTATTTACCCCTTTCATAATACAATGATGCAATTTTTACTACAATCACAACTATAATAATAATAATCAATAAGAGGCACATATATATAATAAGAGCCCTCCTGCAAAACTCTTTAACCCTTCACACAGGCACTTAGCTAATCAGAGCCATGAGATGTTCGTTCTTCTTCTGAAGGTGTCCTTGGTTCTCATGCTGCTTATCTTGCTCTGCAGCTGCTGCTCCATGCAGCTTCCCCTGTTCCACAGCTACTGCTCTGAACAGTTTTTTCTTATGTTCCCACATTTTCCCCACCAAGATGTCGCCCCTACAGGCCTTCCCCCTGATCCTTACCCATAGACACTCAACTCTGTCATTACTAACCCCAAGCTCTTCGACATCAAAACAGTCTTTGATATAAAGGGCCACACCACCACCCTTCTTTCCTCATCAATCCCTTCTGAAGAGCTTGTAGCCATCTATCACAGCACTCCATCATGGGATTGGACCCCACCATGTTTCAGTAATAGCAACAAGGTCATAGTTAGCTTGACTCACAATTGCTTCCAACTCTTCCTGCTTGTTGCTCATGCTGCATGCATTAGTATAGATGCACTTCAGCAGAGTTATCTGCCTCACCCCCAGCTTAAGCATAATTCCCCTAAGCTTATCTCTTGTGAGACCTGTTTTGTCCCCTTTCCCCTTCATAGCTAGTTTAAAGCTCTTTCAATAAGCCCTGCTAGCTCCTGCACTAGTGTTTGTTGCCTCCCCCCCTTGAGATAGGTGGGTTCCACGGACAGACAACAGGCCAGGGGCTGAGTAAACTGCTCAATGATCAAAGAATCCAAATTTTCTGGCTTGAGACCAGAGCCTCCAAGCCAATTATTCATTGCTCGTGCTTTCTGACCCCGCTCGTTGTCCCTTACTGCCCCCCCCGAACGTATAGAGCAGATTACTTGAGCTCCCGCTTCTTGAACTAAACACCCTAAACACCTGAAATCTTTTTTCATAGTTCGTAGACTTGTCTCGGCAATTTTATCACTGCCTACCTGAACTACAAGTAATGGAAAGTAGTCAGTTGACCTAACCAGCTTAGGGAGTTTCCTGGTTATGTCCCTGACCTGAGCCCCAGGAAGGCAGCACACTTCCCGATGGCCTGGGTCAGGTCTGCATATGGGGCCCTCCGTTCCTCTGAAAATGGAGTTGCCCACCACGACCACCCTTCTTTCTTTCCTGTTGGAAGCTGACTCAAGGCGTGGGGATGACTGCCTGGCTCTAGGCTCTCTCCTAGGCTGATCCTCCCATCACCTCTCCACTCACCTCCCCTTCAACTTCCAGCAACTGGAACCTGTTCCTTAGAGGGAGCTGAGGAAGTGGGCTAGGCAGGTGGGGGTGTCTCCTGTGACACTGAGTAGGGACTCTCTTCCAACCTTCCTCATCAGTCAGGCCCATCCGACTGTGACAGGGCAGGGGGAGGGGGGGCACTACCTTTCTGGGGGTATTTTCCCAGAACCCTTTCCTCTGGTAAGCCAGTGAGTCACTCCACCAGTTGATCTCATACTCACACTCCCTGATTAAGTGTCTGCACCTCATCCTGGAGTTCCACCACCAGGCTGAGCAACTTGTCTACCTGCTCACACCTCACACTGCCACTGTCCCTGCCACTCTCCCCAGGCAGCAGCAGGCTCAGGCACTCCCTGCAGCCAGAAACCTGAACAGCGACATTTCTCGGCAAGTTCTCTGTCTGGGTTGCCACGGTCTTCTTAGAATAAGCCCACTGTCTAGTGGAGACCATGTTTTGGCCTGTGGTCTCAGACTGCCAAGGAAAGCTGGTCTCCTGAGCAAGGAAGGACCAAAGCTTTCAATTCTTATACTAGACCCACCTCCCACATGAACAGATATAGCACCCTATGGGAAGTGTGGGCTATGCCCATTCACTTGAACATCCCCTTTCTCAGTGAGCAGAAACAATGGTTTCTCACCTGGTGCAAAGCTATTTAAAGCTTATTATCAGGTGGGAAGGTTAAGGGTGGGTGTTTAAGCCGTGCTGCTAATGTGCCAGCTCTACCCCTGGTGACTCAGAAGTCTGCCCACAAGCTGCTAGCTCCCCAGAACAAGTGTGCTGTTGCTAGTCTCGAAAAAGCCTTAAAAAAGCTTTACAAAGAGCTTTTTGGTTGGCCTTTTAACTCCAGATCCCTTGCTAGTGCAGACTTAACTGCTCTTCACTCACTCTCTCCTCTTCCTCAGTGGTATGGCGGAGAGCATAAGAAAAAAAGGTAGAATTTGCAAGATGAGATAAAAAAAGTATGTATGACGACAGAAAAGGAAGAGAGAAATAACAATAACAACACTAATTATGTACATACATATATATACATAAAATAAGTGCTGCACAATGCAGTTTCTCACTATGTGCTGACCCATGCCAGTCTCCAGGCAGTGGCAGCCCCTCCTAGCCAACTTCCTCATAGTATTATAGGGTGTTTTTTTCCACATGATGTCATATAGTATGAAATATCCCTTTTGGCCTTTTCAGGTCAGCTGTCCCGGTTCTGACCCCGCTCAGCTCCCCAGCTCCTTATCTGTCCCAAACTCCTTGGTGGCAGGACAGTGTAAGAAGCTGAGAAACTGAGGTGTCCTTGGCTCTTTAAGGTGCTAATCAACAACAGCTAAAACACTGATGTGTTATCAACATTGTTTTTTTTCTAAGCTACACAGCATCATACCAGACATTATAAAGATAATCAAATGTGTACCAGCTAAAACCACAATGAATCTGTACTGGGGGTATATTATTATCACCATCTTCAAGAATTATACTTTTAGATTTTCCTTAAATTATTTTAATTAAACTCTGTACAACTGTTGGTTTCCTGAATGCAGTTTTCTCTCCAGTTCTTTCTCTTTTGAAATGCAGTTTAGGTTCAATGATTCAGCCAGAAGTTAGATGTTTCAACAGTGTAGAAGAAAGACTGTTCTGTCTCATGAACGCTAAATGAGAGTGAGAATTATTCCTGCCTTCAGATCTGCCTAATCTCCAATGCCACGAGGAAGGTCTGGAGGAAACTGCTGGAATTTTCTAGCACTTTCTTACGGTGCACAAGGATCCTGACACAGCTCCTAACACAAAGCAGCGAATGTCATAGGACATTTCCTCTTGGACTACAAAATAACTACATTATGTATTTTTGGTGGTGGTGGTGGTTTTGGTGGTTCTTTTTTTTTTTTTTTTTTTTTTTTTTCCTTACGCAGAATGCAGAGAATTTCATTGCTAAGGTTGTTTACTAAAAAGGTAACAAGAGTGGGGCTAGACATATAAGGCAAATGGGTCATCACCTCTTTGGTAGAATACACTAGTGCTTGAAAGACCAAGCCATAATTCCTGAACCCAATAAGCATCTCAAATAAACTATTGGTAAAAAACAGACCGTTTTCATTTACAGCTATTGTACCACTAGAGGGGGAAAGAGTATGAAACATCTGTACATTACAGAGGTTTCTGTACCCATTACTTTTTACCTTTATTCTTGCATTGTGTTATTGATTCTGTTGACTATCTGCATTTGAAGCCTGTGATCAAAAATTGTTCTTCTCTATTGTTATTGTACAATTCTGTTCAGCAAAGATACAGTTAGTAATTGCACTGGTAGAGAACAGGGAATGGCATGCAACTACTGCCCCCCTTCAGTTATGTTGCCATGGCATTTTTTTATACTGGAGATGGGAAGCACATCTAAAACTAAAATTCTCATGATATTAGTTCCTCAGAATAAGTCCAGAAATTGAGTTCTTAGTAGAGAATGGCTGTTAGCCAGAAGCTTCTTTCTGAATGAACTGAATTTTGATCATGTTATGCTAGAACTGAACCATGTCGACTTCAAGACTAGTTGTAAGTCATAAGCAAATTTGTTTCACTTCAGTTCTAGTGATTTTTTTTCCATGCAGCATGAATGGTTCACTCAGAGAGCCCTGATGCAATCACAACACACACAACATACAGCTTCCACATGTTTAGGAGGGAGGTCCATGGCTAGTTGCAGTGCACTTAATTTCCAGGATCTAATTTTGTGATTAAAGGAGGAGTACAATGGTACTGAACAATCAGGGTAGTACTGAGCTAAAGGCAGTACCTCTGCAGTTGTAGGTATTCTTCTCCAAATGATCTAGTTCAGTATCTGAAGCCTAATAGTGTTCATTAATTGTCCTACTTCGTATTCCTTTAGGAAACCACCTGCACAAAAACCCTATTGATACTAATCAACTCTCATTCCTTAAGTCTGAACAGGTAGAAGGCAGCAACATCATCAAGAGAGTATTCCTTAGGATACAACAGTAAATACCTAACAGTTCCTCAAAACAGGCCTTCCTTGCACAGCAGCAGGATCTGTGGATCTTTAGAAGCACCTAGCTGTGTGGATACTGACTACAGTTCTGTAAGTAGGATTTTATGTTCATTGACATAACTCTAACAACTTTGGGATGAAGAAAAGGGTTGGAGCAGGATGAGCAGAGTGTGATGCATTCTTTCTCTGTTAGGCAAAACTAAGCTGTACAGAGAAAAGTGACAGTGCTAGTAGACATCCTACAACTTTATATAGTTTAGTAGTTTCTTGTATTGCAATTTGCGTCTTAATAATGGGTGTTCCAGTAGTATCACCAAGATTCTATCGATTATTTACTGGAGTCAAAATTCTTTGAAAAAGAATAGAGAGGTTGCTATTACCTTGGTGAAGGAATAGATCTGCAGGTTGATGGCAGAATTGGCTATCCCTCTTCAAAGTGTGACACCTTCAAACCAGGTGTTAATGCGAACAAGGTTGGAACTGGGGTGGCTACAGTCTTCCTAGCAAAGCTGGTATTAGAAGAGAGTTATCCTGGGGTATGTATGTAGTGATATATTTTTTATTAGAGGATTAGAACTCATTAAATGTTGATCCTATTGTCCCATATTCTTATTGCTTGGTGTGCTAGTTACTTATCTTGGAAATATTATGAAGCAATGAATCTAGGACTGAAAATGGTAATTTAGAACACTCTAACTTCTAGAATGGCTATGAGAGAGTAAAGATCTTGATGGCTCTTCCTGAAATTTTGCAAATTGCAACTTACTTGATAAGTTTTTCTCTCTAGTAAGGTCTTCCTGTGGCAAAAATGTGAAGCGGCGTGAATTTAGGGGAAAAAAAAAAAAATCACAAAATTTATGGGAATTTTGTTTTGTTCTCTTAGCAATAGAAACACACAGTAATTGGGATGGCATTTTGCTGCCAAAACACTGTGGTGAGGAAAAAGCTAGAGTCAACAGGAGAAGGAGAGAGGGAGAAGGGCACGATTGTATTTCCTCATCCTTTCATTTTGAGTAACTCTAGCAACACCTAATGTTGCTATGGTGATCTGTCAGGTGACTGGGATGTGTCAGCTGGCTGCACACAGGTAATAAACAAGAAAACCTGTTAGCAACTTTCCATGTTCTCTAACTTCCTTCTCCTGTGTTTTTTTTCTCCTGTGGTTTTTTTGATGTCTCATTTCTGCTTGCACTTGCCCATAAGGGAGGAGATAGAGTTCATCTTCTCTAAATGAGCTAATCATTGCATTGTGCCAGTAAGCAGGAGGTGGTGACATCATCACTTCTGTGTTGTACTGTGTGAATCTGGAAGGGAATATATTTTTCTTCATTGTGGCAGAGATGGATCCAGAAGGTTTGCGTGGACTGCCTGTGAGTACACTATGAAAATGAATCTAACTAGGACATGGGGAATTGCAATAAAACACTATCTCCCAAGTAGACTTACATTCCATCAGAATGCATTGCTGAGTGTAAATTTATATGGGCCTAGAGGGACTGTATTAATGCACTACACATAAATTTGAGGTAAGTGTAATGTGTGGAACAGATTATCTGGTGATAATTTCAGGAAAGAAAGGACGGAGTGTGCATATTTTAAAAAAAATATTTAGAGATATGGTGATTGAAAGCTGCTTTGTGGGAAACTGAGATGTGGAGGGAAACAATGAAAACCAGGTTTTTGGGCGATATTAACAAAATGTGCATTTATATAATGTCTTGAATTATTCATGTTGTGTTAACAAATGAGAAAATTGCAAAAAGTACATTTGGTTAACTTTGAAATGCTCCTAGTACATGTAATAGAAGGGGAGGTAGGGAAGAGAAAGAAACTTTTAACAGTACTTCTCAATATTTTATTTGTATATACCCCATACCTATGGGAGCCATAAATAGCTGGATTTATGGGTTGATTGATCTGAATTAGTGTGTCTCTATTTATTTGCTTTTATGTAGTTCCCCAGTCCCAGGAGGGCTGTTGTCACAGTAATGAATGGCACTGTAGAGAGTTAGGTGAAGGGTTTTAAGATACAGCATTGAGCAGAATGTGGTGCTTGTTAAAAAATTTGGAAAATATACAGGCTACCTTAGCGAAAGAATTGGAAGCTAATGCCTAAAATCTAATTTCAGTGTTCAACAAATGTACATCAAATTCGCTGTCCCTGCAGGGGATGGGGTGGCGGTGGTTAGAACAGTAGTTCCATGCCAGAATTTGTATAAAGGGGAGAAGGTGGCAGAGGCAGTCCACAGTTAAGTAGAACGTAAGTGATCTTAATGTCACTGATTTAGTCATTGATTTTCTTTTGCAGTGCTGCTGTTCAGTTACATACTCTTTTCTTACTAAAATACACATCAAATGTATTTTCTCTCTAATCCCTGGTATTTGCCGAATAATCTGTGTCCAGCTCTGCCTTTCTTGCCCTTGTGCTACTTGGAGGAGCATTTTCATGTTCTACCTTGAATCAGTTTTTTCTTCTCTTTCCTGCACAAATCTGTTTGATTCCCTTCCCTGTCCAACTTTCTTCCACAGTTCATCCTTTTCTATGTCATGAACTGTAATGTGATTCTTTTTTCTCAAACTTCAATCCCATTTTAAAATGCTGATGTGGTCTCCTATGTCCTGTTTATAGAGGCCAAAGAGACAGTGCAGACATACCTGACCATACCAGCACATTAGAGAGGTAGCTATGTTGTACATTTCAAGGATCAAGATAAAGCTGCTATATTAGGCACTCTTGTATGTTTGCAGTCAGAGGATCTCAACATGACCTAATCTGAACAATACAGTACGAGTTTATAGCTCATTTGTATTCTCAATTAATCTCCAATTTTTACTCTGCTCAACTAATGCTTTTAAATACCTGTGTAAATTCAGACCCAAGGTCTGGCTTCTCCTTGGACTTTTTGGTTTTCCATCCATGTATTTCCATCCCAGATTATAAACAATTACCTTGACGGGACCCAAGGAGAGGCCATGGACTCCATGAGTGGCACGCACTTCAGAGATAGCAACAGAAAAGTTGACTATGTTTTAGTCTACCACTACCGGAAATGCCTCACCCAGCACAAGCCTGGAGCTGGATCACCAGGACCAATGCACAGGGCAGTCTCCATGGCCATCGTTCCAAATGGAGAGACCAAGAAGGGCTGCCTTAATCTGCAGCCAGACAATGGCCAGCATACCCCTCAGGAGGCTCAAGTGATTGAGCTGGACCCACTGGACACCCTGGAGGAGGAAAAACGACTGCAGAGGGAAGAGTATGAATGCAATCTAGTGGCAGCAGGACTGGAAATCGAGAAGGACATTGAGGTAAGAGGGAGAAAATTGTGTATCCTGCATGGCACTGGCTGCCTGATAGGTAATGGCTACCATGTTGTGTAAGGTGGACATGCAGGGAGCATAAACACTGGCAAGTAGAAGCCTCACTGTGACCCTGCATCAGGGCCAAGCCTATCTCAATACCTTCTCCGGTTTAATGTTAACCAATAGGAGAATCACATGTGTTATGTGTACTGTTCCTGAGGTGTCTCATAGTCAGTTTAAGAAGCTAATCTTAAACCTTGTCACTGCTGTTCACTGCTGAACGTCCTAGGATTTAAAGCTGTTGCTGTAACCCCAAATTAGGAATCATCAAAAATAAATTATATGAGCTATTTTATACATGCCTGTCAGTGGTTTACAGGCTGGTTTGGCCCAGTTCCATGACTAACAGGGAGGGGGGACACACGCTCCAGGAAAGGGAAAAAGGGGCAAAAGGGTAGAGAAATGGGCCTAAAAACATAACAGCAGCAGCAATCTGAGGAGAAAAAAAAACTAATTCACTAAATAAGATATCAGAATGCAAGATAACACACCATAATACAATATAATACAATTGAAGCTACTAAATCAAATAAAATGATAATATCTGAAAAACTGAAGCCCTTACTCTAATGCTGAGGCAAGACACCTAGAGAAAAGAGAGGGTGTTTCATGATATGTGAACAGTTTTATCTTTCCTTCTGAATGGAAAATGGAAACAGAAAAACACAGAGTCCTCTGAAGTATGTAGTATGTAGTTCTTCTCTTCTGAGAACAAGGTACCCAGAACTATCCATGATCCATGGAACTGGAGCATTAACTCTTTAACTCCTAGTGCACTACATGATGTTATGATGTAGAATATGATAAAAAAAGCCACAAAACCATGACACTCCACTCCTTATTCCACATACCACATAATGCTTAAAATATACAAACAAACAATAATGAACAAGCAATAAACACACATACACACTCATATATATACTTACATTTACATGGAATTGCAGATTGTACACCCCCAACATCAAATTCTCTTGTGGTACACATTGAACATCCCCATTTTTCTGCATCACCCACCAAGTGGACCCAGGTCCCTGAGCAAACAGAAGCTGAAGAGACCCAAATCGCTTTTACAACATGCTCTTTACATGTACTAAAGTGATGTTATCTCCCCCTACAGTATGCAGGGAGCTGTATTGGGCAGGGCCATCACAATTGATAGATCCTTGAGTGTTGACCAACCAGGTGGCTTCTCCGAAATGCTTCTCCCTCTGCTTAAATATTCCACCACCCATTGCTTTTAACGTGGTTTTTAACAATCCATTTCATCATTTGATTTTACCAGAAGCTGGTGAATGATAGGGGATATGATAAATCCACTCAATGCCATGATATTTTGCCCAAGTATTTACAAGAGAATTTTTGTAATGAGTCCCATTGTCTGACTCAGTTCTTTCTGGAGTGCCAAGTTACCACAGAACTTGTTTCTAGAGAGTGAGTATGGTGTTTTGCATGGTAGCATGGGATACCGCGTATGTTTCAAGCTACCCAGTGGTTGCCTTCACCATGGTAAGCACATAACTTGCCATCAAAGGTTTGTGGCAAGGTGATACAATCAGCCTGTCACAGATCCCCATATTTATATTTTCACCATAGCCCTTCCCCCCGGAGAGGTTTCATCCTTTTGGCTTGTTCAATTGTCACACGTGTTTCGCAATCATTAATAACCTGTGCAATTATAAATAACTGTGTTAAGTCCACCTCTTGATCTCTAGCCCACTAACATGTTGTATCTCTTCCTCGATGCCCATACTCTTTATTTGGACAGCAGTATCTTTCCACAATTCAGCAGCCCAAATACATTTACCACTTCATTGCCAGTTGTTTTGTTCCCACTGCTGTAACCACCCCCATACAGCACTTGCCACCATCCATGAGCCAGTATAAAGAGAAAGCATTGGCCATTCCCATTCAGCAACATCTAAGGCCAGTTGGACAGCCTTTTTCTCTGCAAATTGGCTTGATTCACCTTTTCCTTCAGTGGCCTCTGCAACTTGTTGTATAGGGCTCCACACAGTAGCTTTCCGTTTATGATGCTTCCACAAAATAGACAAGATCCATCTGAAAATGGGGCATATTTCTTTTCATTCTCTGGTAGTTCACTGTATGGTGGGGCCTCTTTAGCATGCAATACTTCTTCTGCTGGTCATGTTTCAAACTTTTTACCTTCAGTCCAGTCCATGATCACATCTAGGATTCCCAAATGACTCAGGTTTCCAATTTGAGCTTGTTGCATAATCAATGCAATCCACTTATTCCAAGTGGCATCAGTAGCATGATGGGTGGAGGGAACTTTCCTTTAAATATCCTGTTTAGCACATGCAGCTGAGGTACTAGAAGGAGATGCATTTCAGTACTGATTACTTCAGAAGCAGCTTGAACCCCGTCACGTGGCTAAGATGTCCTTTTCAGTTGGAGAGTAGCACTCTTCAGACCCCTGTATGCTTGACTCCAGAATTCAAGGTGTGGGCCCCGGTTCTCCCCTGAGATTCCAAGTGGGACCTTTCTCTCCAGCAGCAGTGTAGAGGAAGTTCTTTACGTCCTATCCCTTATGTACTGGCCCCATGGCCATGGCTTGGACTATCTCTTGTTTAATTTGGTCAAAAGCCTGCTGCTGCTCAGGTCCCCACATAAAATTATACTTCTTCCACATCACCTGATAAAGAGGGCTTACACTGAGGCTATAGTTTGAAACATTCATTCTTCAAAAGCCCACTATGCCCAGAAAAGATTGTGTCTCTTTCTTACTAGTAGGCAGTGATTTTATTGACCACATCTGTTGGGATGTGACGATGTCCATCTTGCCACTTTATATCTAGGAAGTGAATTTCCTGTGCAGATCCTTTCACTTTGTTTTGCTTAATAGTGAAACCAGCTCTCAGAAAGATCTGAATTATTCTCTCTTTTTTCTTGAAAACTTTTCTTCTCTATTGCCTCACACCATAATGTCATCAATGTACTTTAAGAACTTGGAAACATCACCCTATTCCAGCGCAGTTTGGGTCAACCCATGGCAAATGGTTGGACTATGTTTCCACCCCTGAGGCAAGCAGTTCCCGGTATACTGAGTGCCCCTCCAGCTGAAAGCCAATTGTGGCCTACATTCTGTGGCGAAAGGAATGAAAAAAAAGGCACTGGCGATGTCAGTGGTGGCATACCACTTGGTGGCTTTTGTCTCCAATTCATACTGGAGTGATAGCACATCTAGTACAGCAGCACTCAATGGTGGTGTGATTTAATTCAGCTCACAGTAGTCTACTGTCAGCCTCCATTCCATACTGGCTTTACACGCTGGCCATATGGGGCTGTTAGAAGATGAGTGAGTTTTGTTTATCACTCCCTGACTAGCTGATGAATCAACTTATGAATGGGGAGCAAGAAATCCCTGTTAGTGTGGTACTGCCATCTGTGTATCATTTTTATAGCAATTGGTACCTGTTGCTCTTCCACTCATAGCAACTTAACAGACAGATCTTCTGATAGGCCAGGCAAAAACAGACAGCTGATTACATCATCTGTATCCACAGCAACTATTCCAAATCACCCATGGATACCCCTTGTGATCCCGAAAATGTTCCCTTCTATAGTAATCAATATCAAGTATACAGGGAGCTCCTGGGCCAGTCACAATAGGATGTTGTTGCCAGTCTTCACCAGTGAGGCTTATTTCCTCCTCCAACATAGTCAACTCTTTGGAATCCCCAGAAATATAAATTGATTTTGTCCCTTCGTGACTCGATAGCATTAGAGTGCACTGTGCACCAGTGTCTGCCAGTGCCTTATATTTCTGTTCCAGGCTATTGAATCCACACAGTCCAATACACTCTGCTGCCCTTTCTCATCCAGCGGAGGGCAGAGCTCCTCTATTTGTTACCTCTATTGTTCTTCTTCTGTGAGTCATGAATCAGGGTCCTCACGGCTTTTTGCCATGTCCCAAAAAAACCGGAGTAATCACCTTTTTGGAGGAGTTTATCTTGACATTCATCTGTCTTGTGATTCTTTTTCCTGGGCTTGAAGTGCAGGAGCGGGTTTTTAGTGTCAGTTCTTCATATCTTCTCCATGATTGTATAGGTAACGCCACAGAGCAAATATGTGACACAGTCTTACTGTTGTCACTTACTCGAGCAGGACGTCTCCTTTTAATAGCTGAGATGTTGTGTGACACAGGTTGGAAGGAAACTAATTTGATCAGTCCCTGCAGTAGGCTGTTTTGATAATCCTGATCCCCATCAGGTGTCTCTGATGCCACCATCAGGTTTCATCTGTTTTATCACAATAAAGCACAGTAGACAGTCCATCACATCTTCTTGATTATTCTCTACTCCATCCAGTCTTCCAGTTACTTTTGAAATGGTTGAAATGCAAGCTCATACAGGGGTTAAATGTAACTCAAAGTCATGACGTCTATTAATCAGTTCATTTGAAAAAAAAAGGGGTCTTCTTTCCCTCTGCCATACATAGCTTCTAATGTACTTCTGTACTGTTCTAGCACAGTTCTTGTGAATTTATGCCATGTATTTGGTGTACACCTGGCCCTCTCAGTATCATTCTCTTGGTTTGGATTGTCAGGAATGAATGTGCAGTCGTGTAACTTTTCCACCGTGGTGCATTCTCTCAAATAAAGGATGCACTTTTCCATAGCAATTCATTTCTTTATCTTGGACACCAAGTCATCTTTGAAGGGGTATTTTTCCTTTACATCTAGCAGCATCCACTTCCAGAGAATGAAGGTCTCATCCTGACATCCACTAATACCTCTGGGTGAGGTATTGATTAATGGCTGAGTCCCTAGCAATGCTACCCAGTTGGTGAGCTTCTCTACTATCTAGCAACATACTGTTGGTCCCATTGACACAACACTGAAGTAACCTGGTGACAATGGGTTCATTTGGGTGGTGCGAAAAGTCTGTTCTCAAACTTCGAATTTCTGTCTTTTTCAGAGGTCGAGTAGTAATGGTGATGATGTCTTCCTCACCTCCTACTCTTTCAGGACTTGTTGTTGCCCCCCTGTATGTTAATGACCATGATTCTATTGGGGGTTCCACTCTGTATCTCCTAGATCTCTGAGCCACTCCTCTGGACCTCTTTCCTCCTCTTCTCTTTACAGTGTCTCATTGAGATTGAAGTTTTACTTGTTCAGTTTAAAGATTGTTTAATTTGGATTGGGGGGTGTCTTGTTTGTCTTGGAGACCGTCGAGCTTGGATTGGAAGTTGTCTTGCTTGTTTTGGAGGGTGTCTCATTCAGATTGGAGGGTGTTTCATTCAGATTGGAGACTGTTGAGTTTGGATTGAAGGGAGTCTCGCCTGGTTTGGATGGTTTCTCAGTCATTGGAAGGTGTCTTGTTTGTTTTGGAGGGTGTCTCATTCAGATTGGAGGTCTTTTCTCTCAGATTGGAGAATTTTCTTCTCAGCTTGTATACTCTCTTGCTCAGTCTGGTGATTCTGTTTCTTGTCCAGAATACTCTCTTTCTGAACCTGGAGATTCTCTCTCTTGGCTCGGAGACAATCTCTTTTGGTTTGGAGACTGTTTCTCGACTAGGAGATTCTCTTTCTAGACATGGAGATTTTCCCTCTTGGTTTGGACTCTCTCCTGGAGACACTCCCTTTCTGCTCAGAGACTCTTCCTTTCATCTCAGAGACTCCCTTTTAGTTTGGAGACCCTCTCGCTCTATTTTGGAAACTCTCTCCCTCTCTGGGATAGTATTGAATAAGGCCCAATAAGCATAAGCCAGGCCCCAAATACTTTGTGCCTCCTCAGATCTGCCTGAGCTGTAACACACCTGTCTCAAATATCTGCTTAGGCTCTAAGGATCTTGCAGGTGTTCAGGAGTAAAGTTCCATGACACTGGGATGTCAATCTCTCTAAAGTCTCTCCCAAGTCCCTCCACACTCCCTGCCATTCAGTATTCTCTGGCTTTGGGGAAGGCTTCCTCAAAATATGGTAAACAGACACTGAGTGAAATGATGAGGGTACATTAACAGAGATTAACAACATGATCAGCATGATCTTTAGTTGGTTAATCTCTTCAAACCAAAGTCCAGTATAGCCTGTGCTCAGAAAAACAGTATAATTACCATAACTTAGTGCTATGTGGAATTGACATTTGGTAGAAGAGTAGAACAAAAGAGGAAGCTCCCTATTCAGATCAGCTGACAGCAGAATAGCAGCAAGGAACTACAGTTTTGCATACTTTGTATGAGTGAAAATAATGTTTCTATATGTGGCTGGTCTGTTTGGTGTTATGAAGGTAAAGGAAGATAAAGAAAGTCTCGTGTTGACACTTGTATATGTCTGTGGAATCAACTAGCGTCTATTTTACAGTATTGTATTGGTGACCCCACCAGCAAACACTTAATGCTAATCTGCAGTGTTAAGCATTTGCAGGATTTTCTTCTTCTCCTTCAAAAGTAAAACACAGTTAAAATCACAATAAAATTATTTTTCCAATATGCTTGTGCCAGAATCCAAATTCTTTAGTGCATCTTCGTAAATTTCAGAGGAAAAGTCAACTGATAACATTTAGCCTTGCAAGTTAGCTGCCAAAGATATGAGAGTCACCTCCAAATAAACTCTATTTAACAGGCAGCGATACAGGTCAACCTCTGCATTAGATATGTAAAGAATAGTGTAATGATAAGGTCACCTCAAGGCCACCTCGAATATTCCACTTCAGTTCACAGGAAGAACAATAAATACTATTGACACTGCAGGAAGTTCTGAGGTTTGATTTTCCTTTTCCTTTTCCCTTCCCTTTCCCTTACTCTTTCCCTTCCCCTCCCCTTTCTGCCTTAATGATTGCAAAGGTAAAATGTACTTTATTCAGTCTGTATTAGACATGGCAAAAGTATAGCATGAATAGAATGAAAACACACTAACAGCATTCTGACAAAGTGCATCATTTTCAGCTTATGTAGCACTATTGACAAGAGCAGTGCTGATGGTGTTCAAATTTTTCTACTTAGTATTCCAAGATGTTTTTAAGGCTTCATTAAAAATAATAATAATAATAATAAATTAAAAAAATCAATCAAACAAAAAAAAGTCACACACAAAAAATATTCACAATATTTAACTACAAAATCCAAAATCCCACCTGGGCTAAAATAAAAATTGTAGTGCTGCAGTTACATAGTCCCACTAAGATACTCCCTCTGTGGTACAAGGCTTTATCTTTTGCCTCCTGTCAGTGGTGAAAGACAATAGTAACCAAAATCATATCATGGTAAATTATAGTCCAAGTAGAGCACATTTCTGTTCAGTAGTCCCACCTGTGTTTTTGCACTGCAAGTTGTTTTCTAGGGTCTGTTAAATTATTGATTACCATATTTATGTCATAATGTAATTTATTTTAATGTCAATGTCTTTCAGTGGGAAAAGTGGAATTTAACTGGCCAAGACTTTAATTTATTTCAATAGAATGTTTTTTCCTTGACAAATATTTTTCAGTACAAAGCATCTCAGATTTTAATTATAGTAGTATTTGTTAATTTGGATCTAATTAGAAAAATGATACTATTTTACATATTTTTTCAATGTGATTTGCAGGTAAGTCCAAGAAAAGCCCTTAGTACCTATGAAGAATCTTGCAGGCACTTAATACAAATATTCAAGTTATTTCAGAATGTACCTTCATCTGCAGTGCAGAGGGAAGGTTAACAATAAGATACATTAATTTTAAGAAGGTAGAAAAAATTAATGACTCTAGGATGTTTATTCATATTAATGAATGCTTTCTGAAGCCAAGGAGGTAACATGAGGAGTGGTCTAATATTGGAAGAAGAGTGGGGTCCTTTGTGGCCTAAGTACTTGGACATTTCATTCCCTCTCTCTTCACCTCTCTCACTCTGAACAAGAGAATGTCAATGCTGCTTCAGGGAACACTTCATATCCCCATTACATAAATATCTGATGGGCATTTTTTAACTTCTCTTGTTACAGAAGCATTAATTAGATAAAACGTGTTTAGCTCTTGTATGGGGATGAAATGTAATACACAGCTATTATAAAATCAATTTTGAACAGATGCAAGGTCTGCAGTGATAGTGAAGTGGAGATGAGAGGTTGAGGGAACTGGGCTTGTTTAGCTTGGAAAAGAGAAGGCTCCAGGGAGACCTAATTGTGGCCTTACAATACATGAAGGGAGCATATAAACAGGAGGGGGAATGGCTGTTTACAAGGGTGGATAGTGATAGAACAAGGGCGGATGGTTTTAACCAGACAGGGGAGGTTTAGGTTAGATATTAGGAGGACACTTTTCACTCAGAGGGTGGTGACGCACTGAAACAGGTTGCCCAAAGAGGTTGTGGATGCTCCATCCCCAGAGGCATTCGAGGCCAGGCTGAATGTGGCTCTGGGCAGCATGCTCTAGTGGTTGGCAATTCTGCACATAGTCTGGGGCTCGAAACTAGAAAATCATTGTGGTCCTTTTCAACTCAGGCCATTCTATGATTCCACGATGAAAACAGTGTCAAAATGATTAACTATTCAAGGAAAACTTTTATTTCAGTTTTAGAGAGGATTTTGGAGTAGCTCCATGGGTGTTGGATGTAGTTCAAATACTGTTAAAATAATGATTGAGGGTAACAATTGTCTAGGTCAACTGTTTTGTCGAAGTTGACAAGCTTGCATTATGACTCCTGTTTTTTAATTATTGCGTAGTCACCTAAATAGATAGACTACTCGGCAGACAGAATTACTCTGTGTATTTTAATTAACATCCAGACACTTAATGCTGAGCTACTGGGTACTTTAGTCAAAATGGCTTCCAAAGGTCTTAGATAAAAATGAAGGGATACTTTGAAGTGGGTTCATACACTATCAGTTATGTTTCTGGAGCTCTTGGGACAGAAGCAATACATTTTGCAAATTATCTGTGGTTTCAGAAATAGAGGCATTAAAATCTAGAATTTCAGATGATAGTAGATTTGAAGTGTACAATTTAGTGGTATTTACAATGAAAGTTGAGCAAGAAACATCCCTATTTTATCCACATTTACCTTTATAGACTTGCCTGGTAAAAATGGCAATAGCCTCCCAAACTCGGGGTCCTTTTTTTTTTCTAAGTGTACTGTGCTGAGTTCTGCCACCTGCTGGAGAAGCTATTTCTATTTTCTGCAAGCTACTATAGAGGTAAGAACACAGCAGGCACGGCTTGTTTTTCTCCACTGGAACACAGCAGAGGGAGAATGTGACAGTTGTGAGGAAAGGTATGAAAACTAACAAAATCAGCTTGGTTTGTTTAGAAGTTGACCCATGAAAAGATTTTTAAATTGTTGGTAGTCTTGTTTGGTAGCAGAAATTTTAATCTATACATTAAATCTGCGGAGACAACTGCAGGAGCAATACAGGAAGCCCTGAGGGATGCTGCTCTTCACCAATTATACTGCAGTCACCAAAGAGGCCCTGGAGGAGATCTGGAGGCTGAAATGGTGATAATTTCTGTAAACTATTTAGACTAGTGCAGACTGAATAGCTGTTTCACAGAAGTAATGTAGTTAAATATAAGATAGTTTGGGGATTTGGGTCCTACGATTTACTGTTTTTCTGACCTTTTAAGGGACAGAAACCATACTGCTGCTTATTGGGATGAGGAAGAAACTTTCGCAGTTGCTGAATGAAGACTCCTCCAGTGGCAATACCTACTGCCTAATGTGTCTGAACTTGTTCTTTGGCAGAAAAAGAAATCCTCAATTTAGGAGATTTGGTAGTAGGGAGAATAGGACTTCACTATCCTCAGGCAACTGCCTGTTTTGTCTGTAGTAACAAGCAGCCCTACAAGAATTTCTGGTACCAAGGAAGCAATCACTTCCATATGCTTGCTGAGTATCTATCATTTGAACTCATTATTTGGAGACATTTCTTTTTAGTCTTGGTTTCATACATTACGTAAAGAAAACAAAAGAGATCTTATGCAACTCCTCTGTGTAAGTAATAGACATTGGAAATTTGTGTGGGAGTGGATACAGCACTGCAGGGAAGTGTTCCCTGATTTAAATATGTTGCTATTATAAATATATACATTAATTTATATATGATTGTGTATTTCATGTTGTTGCTATACAAGACAAAAATGAGAAGGTGACTGTTCTTCATTCAGAGTTTTTGGTTGGTATGAAAGCAAATTAAAAGGCAGACTAAGTCTAAAAATTCTGTGTCTAATTGATCAGAACAGCTAGAAGGGCAGCAGGAAGGAACAAATTTATTTCCAAATGGAATCACAAGACTGGAAAGGGTCTATAAGATCATCTAGTCCAACCGTCTTCACATTACCACTGCTACCACAAGCACTAAACCAGATCTCGCAGCTCCTCATCCAGATGCCTGTTGAACACTGCCAGGGATGGTGACTCCACCACCTCCTAGGACAGGCCATTCCAGTGCCTGACCACTCTCTGAGAGAAAAAGTTCTTCCTTAAGTCTAACCTGAACCTCCCCTTGTGCAACTTGTGGCCATTTCCTCAAGTTCTAGTTGTTGTCTGGGAGAAGTGGCTGAACCTCTCCTCATCACAACCTCCCTTCAGGAAGTTGTAGAGTGCAATGAGGTCCCCCTGAGCCTCCTCTTCTCTTCTTCTCCTCTTCTCCAGACTAAACAATCCCGGCTCCCTTAGCAGCTCCTCATAAGACTTGTGCTCCAGACCCCTCACCAGTTTCATTGCCCTACTCTGGACACGTGCCAGGGCCTCAATGTCTTTCTTGTAGTGAGGGACCCAAAACTGAACACAGTACTCAAGGTGCGGCTCATGTTCAGCCGAGCATCAAACAACACTCCCAGGTCCCTTTCCTCTTCACAGTCATCCAGCCACTCGTCCCCAAGCCTATAGTGCTGCATGGGGTTGTTGTGTCCAAAGTGCAGGACCCAGCACTTGGCCTTGTTGAACCTCATCCCATTCACCCCAGCCCAGAGATCCAGCTTATCTAAATCCCTCTGAAGGGCGTCCCTACCCTCAGGCATATCGACACTACCTCCCAGCTTGGTGTCATCTGCAGACTTACTGAGGGTACACTCAATCCCTTCATCTAGGTCATCAATAAAGATCTTATACAAGATAGGCCCCAGTGCCGACCCCTGGGGGACACCACTTGAAACAGGTCGCCAGCTGGACTTAACTCCATTAACCACTACCTGTTGGGTACGGCCCTCTAGCCAGTTTCTTACCCAAAGGAGTGTGTACCTGTCCAGGCCACAGGCAGACAGTTTCCCCAGAGGAATACTGTGAGAGACCATGTCAAAGGCTTTGCTGAAATCTGGGTAGACTACATCAACAGCCTTCATCTACCATTCTGGTCACCCAGTCATAGAAGGAGATGAGGTTGGTCAAGCACGACCTCCCTTTCATGAACCCGTTCTGGCTGGGCCTGATCCCCTGGACGCCACACACATGTTGTGCGATCTCACCTAAAATGATTTGCTCTATTAGTTTCCCCTGGCCTCCAGGGACATGAGAGTCATGGGAAACCTGAATATCAGTGAAGGCTGAGGCAAATAACCTGTTAAGTATCTTATCCTTCTCCATGCCTGAGGAAACCAGCTCTTACTTTTCATTTATTGGAGGGGGTACACCCTATTTTGCCCATCTCTTCTGCACAGTGTATCTAAAGAATCCTTTCTTTTTGTTTTTTACATCCCTCTTCAAGTTCAATTCCATCTGCACCTTGGCTTTCCTGATTCCATCCCTACATATCCAGACAGCATCCCTATATTCTTCCCAGGCCACCCATCCCTGGTTCCATTACTTATACTTTTTTTCCCCACAGTTTGACCAGCAGACCCTTGCTCAGTCATGATGGTTTCCTGTCTTGTTTGCCTGATTTCTTATTCTGGGGCGGGGGGTTCTTTCTGTGTTCTCCGGAAGGTGCTCAGAAAGGTCTCTTTGAAGTGCTACCATATCTTTTCTGTTTGTTTTTCCCTAAGAACAGTTTCCCAGGGTATATCATCCAACAATTCCTGAAACAGCCTGAAACTCGCTCTCCTGAAGCTCAACGTCCTGACTCCACTCTATGTCAGGCCTGCACTCCTTGAGATCATGAACTCCACCAGGGAATGGTCACTGCAGCCCAGTCTGCCTCCATCTTTAATAGTCTCCTCCATGTTTGTGAGCATCAGGTCTAGCAGTGCTTCAACTCCTGTGGATTTGTCTAATACCTGAACCAGCAAATTATCGTCAGTCACTCCAGAATTCTCATGTTTTGCTTGCAGCTTTCTGTGTTGTTTTCCCAGCAGATGTCTAGGTGGCTGAAATTTCCCATCAGGATGAAAGCTTGTGAATGCATCATCTGAAGGTTGTCAACAGGTTCCCCTTGATCAGGCATCCCCCAGCCGCTAGATGACTTACCGGTCTGGTCCCTGAGTTTAACCCACAATCTCTCAACATGTTTACGACTTTCTCAGAGGCAGTCTTCACAGTCTATCCATTTCTTAACATAGAGGACAACGTCTCCTACCTTGCTTGTCCTTTCTAAAAAGTTCATAGCTCTCAGTCATGATATTCCAGCTATGTGAGTCATCTTACCATATTTCCATGACAGCAATAAGATGGTAGTTTTTCAATTGCACCATGGTTTTCAGTTCTTCCTGCCTATTTCCCATACTGTGTGCTTTGGTATAGAGGCACTTCAGGTGGGCTTTTGGTCACATTACTTTCTTGAAGGAACCCTTCCAAAAATCTTTAATCAAATATAAGGTTTTCCCTTGCTGCTTCCTAAAGTGACAGTGTTCCCTGACTCTTCTATGTTACTCAGCAGTACATACCCTTCCCACAAGAAATCTAGTTTGAAGCCAAGGTAATAAGCCCAGCCAGCTTGCTTCCTAGTATATTCTTGACCCTCCTGGTCAGTTGTGTCCTATCCCATGTCAACATTCCCTGTTTATTGAAAGTGTGCCCTAGATCATAGAAGTCAAAGCTCCGGACATGACACCATCCATTCAGTCGTTCATTCAGTTGGTCTGTTCTCTTCCTTCTGCCCTCATTCCAGCCTCCAGTTCGGGAGAGTTGAGAAGGGCACTACCTGCACTCCTGATCCTTTCAGCATATCCCCAAGGAATGTAAAATCCTTTTTGATATTTTTTAATTTACTAGTTGCAGCCTCGTGTGAACCAGCTTGAAAGACTAAGTGTAATCCTCTGTCTTTATCATACCTCATATCCTCTTCCTGATGTCCTGAATGCAGGCCTCTGGCAGGCAGAAGACCTCTCTAGAGAGATTATCTGGGTAGCAGGTGGGTGACTCAGTGACTCTCAGCACAGATTCTCCTATTACTAAGACCTTTCACCTTTTTTTAGTAGAATTAGTTGTGACTTGAGTTCTTGTTTGGATCTTCTCAATATAGTTGCCCTTTTTGTGGTTCTGAACCACCGCCCATACCTTCTTCTCTTTCCATCTCCAGAGCATCTTGTCTGTTGGTTAGGGAGACTTCAGGAGCAAGGGGAGGGCTTCTCCTTCTTCCCTGAGCAGAGACACGTCCCAGGGCCTCAATGTCTTTCTTGTAGTGAGGGACCCAAAACTGAACGCAGTACTCAAGGTGAGGCCTCACCAGTGCTGAGTACAGGCAGATGATCACAGAATCACAGAATCACAGAATCGTAGGGGTTGGAAGGGACCTCCAGAGATCATCGAGTCCAACACCCCTGCCAAAGCAGGATCCCTACACCAGGTCACACAGGTAGGCATCCAGGCAGGTCTTGAATATCTCCAGAGAAGGAGACTCCACAACCTCCCTGGGCAGCCTGTTCCAGTGCTCCGTCACCCTCACCGTAAAGAAGTTCTTGCGCACATTTGTGCGGAACTTCCTATGCTCCAGCTTCTGGCCATTTCCCCTTGTCCTGTCTCCGCACACTGCTGAAAACAGTCTGGCCTCACCACTTTGCCCCCCACACCTTAGATATTTATAGACCTGGATCAGGTCCCCTCTCAGTCTTCTCTTCTCAAGGCTAAACAGACCTAGATCACTTAGCCTTTCTTCATAGGGGAGATGCTCCAGGCCCTTCACCATCTTTGTGGCTCTCCGCTGGACTCTTTCCAAGAGATCCCTGTCTTTTCTGTACTGAGGAGCCCAGAACTGGACACAGTACTCCAGATGAGGCCTCACCAGGGCAGAGTAGAGGGGGAGGATCACCTCCCTCGACCTGCTGGCCACGCTCTTTTTAATTCACCCCAGAATGCCATTGGCCTTTTTGGCCAGAAGGGCACACTGCTGGCTCATGGCCAACCTGTCGTCCACCAGGACACCCAGGTCCCTCTCCACAGAGCTCCTCTCCAGCAGGTCATCCCCCAACCTGTACCGGTGCATGCAATTATTCCTCCCTAGGTGCAAGACTCTACACTTGCTTTTGTTAAACCTCATCTGGTTTCTTACTGCCCAGCTCTCCAGCCTGTCCAGGTCTCGCTGAATGGCAGCACAGCCTTCGGGCGTGTCAGCCAATCCTCCCAACTTCGTATCATCAGCAAACTTGCTGAGGGTGGCCACTATCCCCTCATCAACGTCATTGATGAAGATGTTGAACAAGACCGGACCCAGCACCACCCCTGGGGAACACCGCTGGTTACAGGTCTCCAATTGGACTCTGCACCACCAATGACAACTCTCTGTGCTCTGCCAGTCAGCCAGTTCTCAACCCACCTCACTGTCCACTCATCTATCCCGCACTTCCTCAGCTTTGCTATAAGGATGCCATGGGGGACAGTGTCAAATGCCTTGCTGAAATCAAGGTAGACTACATCCACTGCTCTCCCCCCATCCACCCAGCCAGTGACAACATCATAGAAGGCTACCAGGTTGGTCAAGCACGACCTCCCCCTGGTGAACCCGTGCTGACTACTCCTGATAACCTCCTTTTCTTCCAGTTGTCTGGAGATGGCATCCAGCACAATCTGTTCCATCACCTTTCCAGGGACAGAGGTGAGGCTGACTGGCCTGTAATTACCTGGATCTTCCTTCTTGCCCTTTTTGAAGACCGGAGTGACATTGGCTATCCTCCAGTCTTCAGGCACCTCCCCCACCTAATCAGTGTTTGACTTGCTCACCTGTCTCAGGTTTCTGAGTATTTGTTACTATATCTTCACATAAGGAGCCTTCCTTAGTACTCTTGCTGTGGAACTGCTCTGTCCAGTATTCTCCTTTTATACTAATAGGTCTTCAGCTACCATTTCACATTCAGCTCCAATACCTGGATCAATCCTGCCAATCCTCAGTATCTTTTTCTTTCATCGATGTGAAGGCAGTCCATTATCCTTTTCTCCTGTTTATCAATTATCATCAGCCACAGGTCTATGCAAAGTCAAAATTCCAAGGCATCTGCTGATCCACATACATGAGAACTTAGTACATTATAACGGCTCATTTCTCAAAAATTTCTGTATGCAGCTTGTTTCTCTCTTGCACTCTCTTATTTTAAAATGTTGTCCTTAAGAAACGGCTTAACTTTGTCACAGAGTTGGCAAAGCTTGGTTTCACTTTGTTAATTTTGCTCACTAGTGGACTGGACTTAATTTTAAATGGATCTGTTGCACTAGGTATTTTGCATACTTCGACTTCAGGAAGGTGTTTCCCACAACATCCTTGTTACGAAACTTAGATTAAGTGGAATGAATGAGCGAACGCTGAGGTGGATTGAGAACTAGCTGACTAAGAGATCTATGAGGACTGTCATCAGTGGTGTGGAGTCTGGTTGCAGGCCTCTAACTAGCGGTATTGCCCAAGAGTCAGTTCTAGGTCCAGTCTTGTTCAACATCATCAGTGACCTGGATGAAGGGATAGAGTCTACCCTCAGCAAGTTTGTTGATGATACAAAGGTGGGGAGAATTGACTGACACACCTGAAGTCTGTGCTACTTTTCAACAAGACCTGAATAGACTGGAGATTTGGGCAGAGAGGAACCTAATGATGTTTAACAAGAACAGGTGTAGAGTCTTGCCTCTGGAGAGGAATGACTGCATGCATAAGTACAGGTTAGTGGATGACTTGCTGGAGAGGAGCTCTGCAGAGAAGGTCCTGGGTACATTGGCCATGAGCTAGCAGTGCATCTTTCTGGCCAAGAAGGCCAATTGTATCCTGAGGTGCATTAAAAAGAGCGTGGCCAGCAGGTCAAGGGAGAGTATCCCACTGCCCCTACTCTGCCCTGGTGAGGCCACGTTCAGACTACTGTGTCCAGTTCTGTATTTCCCATTTCAAAAAATATAGAAGTCTCCTAGAAGGAGTCCAGCGGAGGGCCAAAAGATGATTAAGGGCCTAAGCATCACCCTTACAAGGAAAGGCTGAGTAACTTGGGTCTGTTCAGTCTGGGAAAAGAAGACTGAGAGGGGATGTGAGAAATGATTATAAATACCAAAAAGGAAGTGGGAGACAGATGGATGAGGCCAAGATCTTCTTAGTGGCGTGTAGCAATAGGACAAGGAGTAATGGCTAAAACTTGAACATAAAAAGTCCCATATTTTGATATATTGAATAAACATAGTCTTGTGAACAGTGAAAAAACAGCTCGCTATCTGTTTTGATAAATGATTTTGATAGTAGGTTTTAAGACTGCCAAATTAATAATTTTTCTGTATATTTGCAACTCCCCTTTCAGTTGACATATATTGCCTGTAAATTTTCAAGCTGAATGTATAGAGTTGAAATTAGATATTCAACTCAAAATTTATTAACTCAAAATTTATTGTCTCCTATAAAAAAGTATAATTAAAATAAATAAATAAATAATAAAAATAAAAAAAAATAAAAAGTATAATAAAAGTATAATAGATTATACTATAATAATAGTAATATAATAATACTATAATAAAATATTGTAATAATAATAGTAATATAATAATACTATAATAAAAGTATAATAGATCATACTTTTATCACACTTTACCAGATACCTATGTTAACAGAGAAAAATATCGTCGCTTCACAGTCACACCTCATTCATCAATTACATCACATACTCATTTCATCGTTTTTTTGCAGGATGTACAGGATGTACAGGAAGAGAAAAATTTCATCAAAAATCTCTGATGAGCAATAAGAATTGCAGTCACTTCCACTGAACAAGACTGATGCATTAGTTTCACAAAAATGTCAGATGTCTCAGTAGTCACTTATTTATGTTTTAATTAAAATATATATAATAAACCTTTTTCCTTACATACATTAACTATGTTATATATTTTATCTGTGGTCAAAGACAGTTCCTTTTCTTTTCTCTCATTGTGGACCAAGCAAGCCAAATGGTTGGACACCCACTTAGATGATTTGACTTTTAAAGAGAAAGTAACATTTAATCCTTGTTGTAATTGAAGTTGGTTATTTACTATAATTGTTCTTTGTTGCAAGATTTAGTTAGATATGCCATCTTGAAACCTGATTACTGTATTCTCTTCAATAATATTGAAATTTGCTATTTTCACTACGTATTTCAGAATAAGAGCCAAGGACTGAACTTTGTCCGTATTCATGCAACTTGGCAAGTACTTAGCCGAGAAGCAGAACTCCTTAAAATAAAAATGCCCACTAAAAAGGTAAATATCTTCCATTTTATAGAAACTAGTTTTATGCCTGGAGGAAGACTGATCAGAAACATAAATGTTTTGAAGCTCTTAGAGATACACTATTCTAGATCACTCCAAATAACATGTAATGCTTATCCTTTCATTTTACTGTTTCGTGATGACTTAGTTTTCAGAGTTGAATTTAAGATGGGAATTTCTGAGGGGATTTCAAAGGCCCCAGAGGCAGCTTGCTGGTAGACTATGTGACAGAGGAGAGTTTTGAGGAGGGATTTGCTGTTCAGAAGGCAGTAGCTATTCAGAATTTTGTCAAGGAAATTTCTTCAAATGTGAGGTGCAGTATGTTATGATAGTGAAGGCATGTCTGTGGTGTTTTTATTTTTACCTATCAGTTGTTTTCAGTCAGTAAAAGATGTCCACACTTTAGAGTATTACTGTCTGTCACTGTCAGGGATTTGGCCAAGCTAGTCTTGCATATTCTTACTTGGTAATATTAAATTTCTTCAACTGAGAAAACGCAAGTATAAAACCAGAAAGAACAACTTATAGTAGCTGTCCAAAGCCTATTCGTTTTCAGAGGCTGATTACAAGTAAATAGTTGAGGGAGACTGTGTTTTATCTTACTCTATATAATAGAATTCACCACACTGGAGCAAATCAGATACATCAAATATAATTAGATGTGTAACAACTTCAAACAAGAAAATAATTCCCCCAAAATACTGTAAGTTAAAGACTGTCTAAGTTTCCAAGGAACCTAACTGCAGTCCTTGAAAAAAGTTAAGAATGTGCTGAAGGTAGAGGATCAGATGGTCTAAAAATTATGAAGACTTAAGATGCTTAATTAAGGTGCTTAATGTAATTTCAAATTGAAATAATAAAAAAGTATTTTTTCATAGGCTTATGCAGGTGTTACATAAAGTTTGTTTACTTAATTTGATTAATCAGATTGCAAATAAATATATTTGTTAAGTTCATTTGTATTCCAGGAAAAAAAAATACTTCTATATGTCTGGGAGGCTCTGTTGCTTGACATCAATCTGAATCAATGTCCTTGGAACTGCCATAAAGCCATGAGCCAGGCATCCTTACTTTTAATTGCAGGTGTATGTGTATTCATTAGACAAAACTAGCAGTTATTACCTAAAAATAACATATTTATTCTTGGCAGTATCCATAGAGAGTAAATTTCTTTCTTGCTTTGTCTGCCCCTCTGTTTCCAGTTACAGTTACAAAGTCAAAATCATTGCCCTACCTTTCTATCATACTCTTGCAGCTCCTAGCTGAGATGAGTTAGTAAGGATTTTTCTTGTAGTATGAGTTTTCTTCTGCAAGAAGCTTGTGTCCCTGGAACTGAAATCTTTGCAGATTCAGGTGCTTGCTCTTACTTGAGAATTTATGTAAAGGTGCTTATTTTAAATATAGAATTAAATATGTGTATAAAAATTGTGTATTTTTTTTCATTTTAGTGTATTTTTGGAAGTCATGTTCATATGTGACATTTTATTTACTCAGATGTATGAAATCAAAGAAGAAGAGGGAATAGTCAGAAAGTTAAGTGAAATATGGTGCAAATTGTCTGAACCTCTGCAACCCCAGGTGCCACGAGAAAATACCAAGATGAAAAACCTGTCTTACCCATTTTCCAGAGAGAAAATATATTTGTGAGTACCTTAAACTGTAAAGAGCAATGCATAAAACTAGGAAAAATGACATAAATAAATTATAAGAGATTTTCAATCAAAAAGCAAAAATTTCTTAAGATTGTACCATTTCTGGGATTTCTGAGGAAATGTGCATTAGCACTGAAATCAATTTCAGAGGACTAACAGAAAGTTGAAAAGAATTTTGTCAGTATTCTTTTTTCTGGTAGATAAGGCACTTGATGCAATGCAAAAATAAATTAACTGTGTTCTTATAATGAACTGTAAAAACATAGCAACAAATTTATGGTTAAAAGGATAGTAATATTACTGCTTGCACAGACAAGAAAGATTATACAGAAATTTGGTAGTATCTGTGGTACTTCTTCCAAAAGTAATACATCCTATTTTATTATGTTGGCCCACAGCATCAGAGGCAGATATTGGTGATATGCAGGTAGAGGTTGAAATTTCCCAACAATATTCCATTACATTTTGTTGCCATAAGACAGATGGTGCAGTCTAACAAAATAGTGTGTCATGTAGGTGTGTATGAAACAAAAGTGTGAAAATGAATTCCTCCATGTGGAAAAAATTAAACCCATTGGCATTCATTGACACTTGCTGAACATTTATGGAGATGGATGTCACAGCACAGTGAGGTGATGAGTAGCGTGTTTCAGCAGAGGCAACAGCAACTTGAAACACAAAACATGCTCTGGGCATCCATATAGATTTTTATAAGCGCTGCATGCAGGCTCTTGTTCATTGCTGGCAAAAATACACTATTAATGGCAGTGACTATGTTGAAAAATAGTGTTTCGTATTTAAGAATTCATTATTTCAAAATGTGTTGTTGTGCTTTTTGAATTTGTTGTAGCTTCCATGGAAATAAATAGGAGACTATTTCCAGAGTGACTACATAATTAGAACTTGGCTTGCAATATGAAGATAAGAAATTCTTGATACTTCCTTTTTCACTCAGAATAATATATCTGGATATTATATATCCCACCGCCTTTTTCTTTTTCTTTTTCTTTTTCTTTTTCTTTTTCTTTTTCTTTTTCTTTTTCTTTTTCTTTTTCTTTTTCTTTTTCTTTTTCTTTTTCTTTTTCTTTTTCTTTTTCTTTTTCTTTTTCTTTTCCTTTTCCTTTTCCTTTTCCTTTTCCTTTTCCTTTTCCTTTTTCTTTTTCTTTTCTCATGTTTTTTTCCTTGTATTTATGTGTGAAAAATCAAGTTCAGTGAAAAATAAAACATATCATTTATTGTCCTCTTTGAAAACTTTTATTAATAAAAAATACAACAAAAGTGAATGAGGAGAATAAACTGGGAAGGCAAATTTCACAAATGATGATTCCAGTGGAACTGTTATTTTAAGGCAAGTGAAATGTTGACTGGAGAAGATAATAAGCATATGTATTAGGCAAGTTAGAACTGTCAGATAATTGTATAGGGTTGAGAATATTTTATAAAAAAAAGATTGAAATGTCAGTTTGTGTAAACAACAAAAATTCTCCTTAAAAGAAAGGCATTTTACATTAGTTAATATTTATGTACCTTTTGTGCCCACCTTATTGCAGTCCCAGTAGAATTCTGAATGAAGGGGCACAGTATATCATGCAGTTTTATCTACATTTCCTTAAAAAAATTGTTTATCTTACGTACTGTGGTTTGTAAGTTAGTTCTAAATCAAAATCTTAAATATTGTCTCATTCACTTCTGAAAACATATCTGATTTTTTTTCTCTTAACATTTTCAGGTACAACATCAGAGATAAAGACACATTTTTCGACAATGCTACCCGCAGTCGAATAGTAAGTAAGCAAAAGTAACTTCTTGTGCTGAATGAGATTTAGTAGTGTTGACTACTTCACTAATCCCATCATTTTATTAATTTCTCTTTTCCTATAAAGCACTAAGCAGTTATATGTGTGTAAGTGTATATATGTAAGAAATGCTCTGCTGAAGTTACACAGTAGTCCATATAGCTTGGTGAGAGTAGATGCTATGGAAGGATGTACTGCTGACTCAAGACTATTGTTGAAAGTTATCATTAAGTCTTATTCCTGCTGTTTAGTCAGAACTTCCATGAAAGTATCTCCTCTACATTCCTATAGTAATTTACTTGTTCTGGTAGTCTTTGATGAGAAGCCTTTTATCCTGTTCCTGACATTCTGTTTAGTCTCCAGCAGGATAGCAAGGCAGGATTTCTCTTCATGGATGCTATGCAACTCCTCTCCAGTATATTATGTTTGACATATACACTTTGGCTTCATAGCTACAGTGTATATAACAGCGTATATACTTATTACTTCTATATGTAGCTTAATGTTATACTTCCAAATGTGATTGCTTTCTTTTTTTTCTTTTTTTTTCTTCTTTTTTTAAAGAGTTGGATTATCTTGTGATTTTCTGTAGTTTAAAACACTCATTATACCTGAACTCCTTACACTTCTAATAGTTTTATAAGGATGTGACACAGCAGAACGCACCCTCTACATTAGTGTCAGAAAATCAAATAGTATAAATTCTTGTATCATTGTTAAGTTTTAACTAGTAACTGCAACAGAAGTTCCTAATTTTTGAAATTTCATTCTATTGCTCCCTCCATGAGGAAGATAACTTCAAAAGACAGTTTTCATGTTATATCACTATTATTCTTTTTCATAGGTACATGAAATTTTGAAGCGCACTTCTACAAAGACCAAAAACAGCATGGGTAAGAAGGGAAGATAACCATAAATGTTCTTTTGAAAGGAATTGCTTAAATTTATCAACTAATATTTGTGAAGAACAGGTAAATGAGGATGCTGAAGAATGTCCTTCCAGATGGTTTTATACATCAGTGTCTCAAGATTGCTTCTGCCAAGAATAAAAGCAGGGTAGTTGCCATAAGAGACTCCCTACTGAGGGAACAGAGGACTCAGTGTGCTGTCAGGACTCTACTCACAGGGAAGTCCACTGCCTCTTTGGGGTCCAGCTTAGGGACATTAGTAGTGTTCTTAGTTGTCCTAGTTACTAGTTGTTACTAGTTACTAGTGGTACTAGTGGTCCTAGGAAGCAGTAAAACTGATTCTGGAAGTTCTTCGTGATACCAAAGTATCATTGGGAAAACCAATAATCATTTATAGAAAAAAGTCGACTGATTCAGCTGATGATGAGACCCAAAACTGAAACTTATTTTGCATAGGAGGTAGGATTATGATATTGGAAGTGTTTGAACAATATTTGTTTTCATGAATCATCATATGGTAGGAGGAAAATAACATAACATTTGTGTTGCAGAATGGCTCAGGGAACAGGGCCATGGCTCCCTGAAAGTATTGTACAAGCAGGGGCACGGCAGCTCTGAGTACATAGCAATGGAATAATACCAGATGTGGTAAACGATGAGCTGACCTTGAGCTAAGTAGCAAACAACTTAAGCAGAACTGTCTTCGGGTGGAATCAGAAAGCAAGATGTATGCTTGGGTGGGGTGCGCTACTGTCTAACTGCAAGGCTTTACCAATGAGAAAAGGACAAGTGGACAACGGGACATAAACAATTCATGTACTATATAAGTGAGCTATCTGCGCAATAAAATAAGTTTTTCACTCTCCTGGAATCGAGTCTGCATCCTGGCGCTGAGTAGCGATCGAGCATTTGGTGGGGGCTTCCCCCCACACATTTGATTATTGATTTTTGCAGCTGTGTAGGGCTGATTATGATTCTATTTCTATGATGTTATACATTATACGTATATTTGCTTCTAGCATAACTATGAACTGCTACCATCTTTCCAAAAGCAGAATGCTTTCAAGAGAGGACTTGATATGATCCAAATATTAATATTCCTTTTTTTTTTTAATTATCTTAGTGTATGTATATACATAGACTAAGATAAGGATAAGGATATTTTGCATGTGCCAAGGGAGAAATTTATTGCTAATGCCCATCTAGATTGTCTGCCAAGGTCTTTGCCAAAATATTTCAGAATATTGTGTAATTTGACTACCATTTTTTTTTCCTAAGGACAAATATTTTGATTAATTTCTGCTGGACACTGAAGCACATAGGTCTGGAATAAACTGCTAATCTTAACTGACATTTTATGGAAGAATTGTGTTCGCTTCCAAATACTGAAAACAGAATAGCTGTAAAAGTTCTAACTCTCAAGATCCTGTAGTGGTCATTAGGTGATGTAATCATTAGATAGGAATGCAATTGCCAAAGTAATAAGGGTTCTCTGCGATAGTCCTGTGTCCTTAAATTTTGCTGTATCTTTCACCAGACTTTACTGCAATCTTTAAAAGTCAGCACTTATGCCATGATACATGCAGCTTTCCATCATAACCATGGATTAGATGAGAACTGATTGATTTAACTCCTGCAAAGATGAGTTGTTTCGGACTCAGAAAGATGATCTTATTTATAAGAGGAAGGACAGAAACAGTAGTATTTGGTTTCACAAAAAATTAACACAATGTAATGTTAGTCAATGGAGAGCAAGAGTTTCTTAATCACAAATTTTTGTATATGTATTTTTTGTGTGCTTGTGTATCGGTAGGGAGCCATTGTTCTGATCATTATCAAGCTTCAGAAAGGACTTCCCAGATATTTTCCCTCTCAGTCACATACTATTTTTTATATTAGGATGATAAAGTAATCAAAACTGTCTTTATATCATACTAGTTCAAGAAAAAGCATGTATAGAAATGAACTTTTCTATGAAAAAGTTTACCATAGCTGGATACTTCTATACTTCTGTGTGAGTAGATACTTATCTACATGATTTTTGATCATTTTCAGTAAAATGTCTCAGTCTTTTATGTGATGTCATCAAGTGAAATCAATAATCTTCTCTGCTTTATTTATTTATTTATTTGTTTGTTTGTTTATTTATTTTAGGTATTAGCGCGTTAATAGCAAACAACGTTTATGATGCTGCGTACCCACTTCATGATGTATGTATATCCCATTAAAAATTTAGTTCTCTCATGATATCACTCAATAGCATGAAGGAAGTTCTCCTGTTTTATTATGTTGGCCCACTACATCAGAGGCACTACATCAATTAGTGGTATGGCAACAGAGATTGAACGCTGCTTCCAGTATTCCACTAGTGTTTTTTGCCTTATGATAGTAGGCAGAAGAGGGCCAATCTGGCAAAATGATGTCTGACATGGCATTATATATGAAGCAACGATGTGGAACTGAATTTCTCCGATGGAAAAAATTGCACCCATTGACATTCATTGACACTAGCTGAACATTTAATGGAGATGAAGCAGTGGATGTTAGCACAGTGAGGAGATGGGTGGTGTGTTTCAGCAGTGACGACAACGTGAAATACAAACCACATTACAGATGGCCACACAGATTATTATAAATGTGGTATTCAGGCTCTTGTTCATTGCTGGTGAAAAAGCACAGCTAGTTGTGGTGAAAAAGCACAGCTAGTTGTGGTGACTATATTTAAAAGCAGTGTTTTGCAGCTGGTAATTTGCTCTATCAAATAATGCTATTGTGCTCTTTGTATCTTTTGTAGTTTCCATGGAAATAAATGGGAGGCATTACTTTTGGAGTGACCTATGTACATAGACTTTAAAGATTATTTCCTGTGACAATGAAAATATGTTCTATTACTTTTAGTGTGCAGTTCTAGCATTAAAACCTTTGTAGAAATATGTTTCAGATTGTGACTTAAAAGTGAAATCTACACTGTGTTAGCAACTGAGCCATCTATTATTGAATTTACTGTTTTTACTTTACATTTTCTTTTTCTAGGGTGAATATGAGTACCAAAATGATGACATGAATGAAAGAAAGGTACAGTACATTACAAAATTAGTGAATTAGTGTAATACTAGGTTTAATTTGCTATGTTACTAATGTCCGAAATGTTATAATAAGATAGCAACCAACATTTAGTCAAAAAAGTGCTTTTTCAATGCATTTAACACTTATTACACTGCTTATTTTTCTGTCCTTTTGCACACTAAAATTTGTCTGTAAGACTTTCTATTACAGTTCATTAAGTGTTTCAGTGAATTTAACTTTATGTAAATATCATGAACTGCTTCGAGTTTTGCTCCACATGCACAGAGAATATTTTCCATCTATTGAAATGCAGAAGTAGTTCAAGAATTTACATGATTATTCTCCGTCCATTACCAAATGATGCTATAAATGAATAATTATGAAACTAAAACATAATTATATTATTAATTTTGTTGTAAATTTACTTACATTATATACAATTTTTAAAAATCTACTTTCAGTTAATTTGTAAAGAAAATGGTTCTAGCTGTCAAATGACTTGAAAATATATCACCCACAGTCTGCACAAGAGGAATGGATGCATGGTTTCTTCAGACTATGTTTAGTACATATACTTACTATTAGGAATGTGTAAAAACATTTAATTAATGGAGTCCGCTAAGAGACTTCCCATTCTTTACTGTTTGTATTTTTTTCCTTGACATTCAAACAATAAGAATGTAAGGAGGGAGAATTGTGGGGAAATGGAAAAGGGAAGGATGAAGAAAAAGAGAATGTCTGGAGGCCTAAAGTATTTGCTATATTAGAAGTTAAGTTGCATGTACTCATGGTAACTTGTAAATCATTTCATAAATGTTTTTGAACCTTTGATATTACATGTTGGCATCTGTTATGTGAAGGAGAGTTAAGAAAATGACATTTACTTGGCTGAATATTCAGTGTAGTTTCTGTGTGCAATTGCCTCAAGTTATGATTATTTGAATTCTTGATATTAAGAATGAGTTCATAGATCATACAGGTAAATTTGATTTCTCCAACATTGGGTATGAAAAATCTGAAAATGTAATATTTATTGTTTTTGTTAAATAGTGTTAATATTCAGCCACAAAATGTCTTCATGAGACATATACAATTCCATTTACTATTCAGACAAAATTGGAAAGCGAAAAATGCAGAAGCTTGTGTACTTATGTCTATAATTTTGAACCTTTTGTTTGTGAAGAAATTGTCTCTAAGTGTAGTGGTTTTATGTGTGACAGGAGGGGAGAAGAAGGGGGAGAAGGCCTCCCTGGCCCCTTTCACTCTCCCATCCCCTTTTTGGTGAGAAGAAAAACAAAAAAAATGACCCAACTAAGATAGGGAGAGAGATGAATCTACTACAGATGGTACTACCACCTCCATTACCTGGAACTGGAGATCATGTAGGAAGTACTGGAGACTCCTGGGAACTGTAGTCTGTCTCTTCTCTGTATCTTCCTCTCGGAGAGCCAGATCTCATGAAAGAATAGCTGACACTACTGGTAGATAAGACCCAGAAAATGAAACACCATGTTCCAACACTAAGCAGCTTGCTGCATGGTGTCATGATACAAAATACTGTTATAACTGGAACAAAAAGTGATAATGGTGATACATTAAGGAACTCTGAAAGTCAGATGCATAGTTTACTTCTAAGGTTAGTACATTTTTTAGAGAGAAGAAAGGTAAATGATCAGTAGTCAGTGTAGGAAGATTGGGTACTGTGAGAGAAGGGGAAAGAGGGCCTAAAAGCACTAATACATAGAAAAGCATTCACCTTACTACTTGTGTTTTGTCCTTCATTTTTATCCTGTCCAGTAGACTCAGCTATGAAGTGTTAAGTATTAAAAATATAAAAGGGTCTTTCCAGAAATAATTAATTATTCACGTGTTTCTGCTGGCTAGACGTTGAATCTGCTGTAGTATTTCTATGCATAACATCATCTGTTTTCTATCTGAATCTAATAGTCTTAGTGTTTAATTTCCTGAAAGGCCTTGATCAGATTTAAAGGAAAGGGGGACATATTTGTACTTTATTCTCTATCTCTATTTGTTTTGCCATTTTAACTTGCCTGCATCTTCTGTTTCACTATGTAGTATAAACCCAAAGAATGATGAACAGAACCTGTCTGGAATGTGTAGGCCAATAAGGCAGCAGTAATTAAGCAGTAATTAATACTTATTTGGCCCTCTTCAGCATTTCCTTGGAGAAAATTATCTATATTCATGTGATTGTTAATGTCACGTCCTACTAGAATTAGTAATGAACTGTCAATGAAACCCACTCTCTTTCTAACACTGCAATAATCTTTTCCTAAGACCATAGTAAATATATTTCTCTGTTTCAGTGTGATTTCTGCTGTAGAAAAAAAAAATCCTTTAAAGAAACATACTGCACAGCAACATGGTAATAACTTGCAATGATAATAAACACTAACTTAGGTTTTTTAAACTTCTAGTTAACACTTCAATATTAGAAATATCTTTGACAATGAGAAATATACATGGGATTCATTACCCGTCTGGGATTTACACAGTTGTCATTTATTATAGCATATATTATTACAACTTCCCTAGATTATTTGAAGCAGAATGAAAAAATGTTATCTTAAATCTACATAAAACTCTCCTTTAAGTGAAATTGATAAAATACAACACACTATATTAGGAAACTCTTTTTAGAATTCATTTCAGTTTAGTAAAAATCAGGAAAGAAGCCCATTCCTTTCTCCATACTAATCTTAATCTTAAAAAATTGTATTGCTAAGTCTAAGGGTTAGTGTATGCAACACCTGAGTGGAAAATATCCATACCATAAGCTCACCTTCTGTGTTATGTCTTTTGAAATTGATATAACCAGCGTGATTCTGCTATCTGATAAAATGCTGCAGCAAACTGTTCCTAAAATGACTGAAATTTTAGAAGACCCGTCTTTCTGCTCTTCACTTTCAATTCTCTAGCTTTCAAGTAGTCATAATAATTTAATAGCTTTAACATTCTTGTTTCAGTGAATGCACTTACCAGTAAGGTTATGTATGAAACTAAACCAGATTATAGGCAAGGGGTGATTTTAAGGAGGTAACCACAAGAATTCATATGAAAATATCAATATGGCATCCAGGGCAATCCTCTTCAGCTGCTGCTGAATCTGAAGAAAATTGAGCATAGTTTCACCATTTCTTCATACAAATGCAAAGCATTTTTCAAGACTGTGCTCTGTAACAGCAATGTTCTATAAGATAAGATTCTACACTCGATTCTACACTCCTTGAATCTCATTGCAGAATTTTCAATTTCTTCAACGGGGTCCCTTATCGAAGACCAGAAAGTATTCTGAACTGAATCACTAACAATTACACATTGGCATAGCTCCGTTTCCTTAAATGGCTGCAAGCCAGTGTCCTTATTATCAACATCGATAATCAGATAGACAGGTGTCTGTGGGATACAAATCTTAATTACTCTGTTGATATTAACCTAATCCTTTCACACAGCATCTGCAGGAGAAGAAGAATTATAAACATTAAAAAAGTAAGAATGGGAAACCTCAAAAAATAGCGAGATAAAAAATTCTGTTATTCTTGTATATAAAATTCTTGTTATCTTATTTTTGAGAATCTTTGTTGTTTCCTTTGTTTCTATTGAAGAAATCAATAGTACAAATATTTAATTTATCTGCAGAATGTACTGTTTTCTTTGTACTGATCTGTGTGCATGTGTTTCTCGCTTTGTCTTCCTCTCCTGCTATTTTTAAACTTACTGCCCAGTCCTAGCCAAATCTGACAAAATAGTAGAGATCTCCAAGGTATTATCTCTGCAGTTACATTGCTCCAAATTTGCTACAGTTTCTATGAGACCAGCAAGCCACAGTGATTACAGAAAGGGAACAGGTAGTCCCTCAGGAGACACAGAAATTCTACACAGAAACGCTCTTAAGATGTAGTTTCCTACATCTTCAGATCCTACTACTACTTCCTACTACTCTACTGTTCCAGTAATGATGTAGTGCCTTATTTTTAAGGAGCTGACCTCACCTCTTATGTGTTACTCTTTCTGCACCCTCTCTATTTTGTTTTTGAAATTAGGGACAAAAGGCTTGACATGTCTTTTTGGATAAAACCATACTCTGCATTCACAATCTATAAATAATGATGTAATTCATTTACTTTCATTTATCAACAATGTTCTTGTTTTCATTTATTATTTTTTTAATTAGTCTGTACTTCAAGAAATAATTTTCAATGAGTATATTTTCTTAGACTGTCTATAGTCCTCCCACAGCATAAAGATATGAAAGGAATATAAGAATTCAGGTGTTTCCATAGAAAATCTTGTGTTTTTGTTGCTGATGTTGTTGCTGTTGTTGTTTTGCATGGAACAACCCTGTTTTTTACTTCCTCTGAATTTAAAACATGATGAATAGCCATCTAAATTTGTTAAATCCTTCTGATGTTTCCTCTAAGCTTCCTCTGGTCTTCACCTATTTCTGAAAAGCTTGTTGAAAGTCCTTTCTGAATTATTAGTAAGTATGTACACTGTTATAAAAAGCACTACTATCACATTAACTCTTTTGCCAAATTATTAATCGGGTGGTGATTTCTATCCAGCAGCTGTCACTGGTTTCAGAACAATGTGATGTCTTTCATACCATAATTACTGATTTCCTTTCCAGGAAGTCCTTCTAAAGGACTGTCACAGGTTTCTTTTTAAAGTCCAACAAGCTTGTAACATGTAGATCACAGAAACAAAACAGAGAACGAGGAAGACTGTCACAAGTCCCTTGCCTATGGTAGCTGAGTGTTCGGGTTGATATGGGGTTCTGAAATGTTTCCTCTTATCCCTGACTCAACAGTCAGGGGATGGAAGTTTTGTTCCTCCTTTTGTAAGACGTTTCTGGAGGATCTGCACCATCTTTTCATAGAATCATAGAATCATAGAATCATAGAATCATAGAATCATAGA
>JAPSGF010000171.1:346236-356352 GCA_035772895.1 Perdix hodgsoniae
ATAGAATCATAGAATCATAGAATCATAGAATCATAGAATCATAGAATTGCTTGGGTTGGATTGGACCCCAAGGATCATCAAATTCCAAGCCACCTGCCACAGGCAGGGCCACCAGATCTGGTACTAGACCAGATTGCCCAGCGCCCAATCCAATCCAATCTAGTCTTATCATCCTCCAGGGATGGAGCATCCACAACCTCTCTGGGCAGCCTGTTCTACCTCACCACTCTCTCAGAGCTTCGCCCTGACATCCAATCTGAACCTTCTCTGCTTGAGCTTGAAAGCATTCCCCCTTGTCTTATCATTGTCTACCCAAGTAAGAAGTTGATTCCCCTCCTGTTTATAATCTCCTTTTAAATACTGGAAGGCTGCAATGAGGTCTTCTCACAGTCTTCTCTTCTCCAGGCTGCACAAGCCTAGCTCCCTCAGCCTGTCTTTGCAGGGGAGGTGCTCCAGCACTCTGATAATCTTAGTGGCCCTCCTCTGGACCTGTCCCAAGAGTTTCACATCTTTCCTGTATGGAGGTCCCCAGACCAGGATGCAGTACACCAGATAGTTCTTTATGAGTGCAGAGAGAGACAGTCACCTCCTTGTCTCTGCTGGCCACCCCTCTTCTGATGGAGCCTAGGATACTATTGGCCTTCTGAGCTGCAAGAGCACACTGCTGGCTTGTGATAAGCTTTTCATCCACCAGGACCACCAGAATCTACTTTGCAGGGTTACTCACAAAGGGTTCTTCTTCCAGTTTGTGTACATATCTGAGATTACTCTGACCCAAGTGCAATACTCTTTGCAATGTTGAACCTCATTAGGTTCACACAGGCCCCCTTTTTTGTTTGTCAAGGTCCCTCTGGATTGAGTCCTTCTGACCTGTTAACTGCACCTCTCAGTTGGTGTCATCAGCAAAACTGCCGAGGATGCACTCAAGCCTGTAATCAATGCCACTGATGAAGACCTTGAAGAGCGCCACAATCCTCTGTCTGCAGCCTTCCAACCAATTCCTTATCCACCAAGTAGTCCATCCCCAAATCCATAGCTCTCCAATTCAGAGATAAGGATGTAGTAGGGGACCATGTCAAAGGCCTGGCACAAGGCCAGGTAGTCTGTTTACCTTCCCTTTGCCCACCAATGTCGTTATCGTATCATAGAAGGCCACCAGACTGGTCAGGCATGAACTTACTTGAGAAAGTTATTCTTCTCCCTCAGTCTAGCCAGCAGGTCCTTGCCAAGCCATGGCAATTTCCTGCTTCCTCTGACTGCTTTCTTATTCTAAGGGACCGAGAGTTCTTGTGCTCTCAGAAGGGCATCCTTTTGTGCTGCTTGTAAGTGGTAGGCGAGTTTGAAGTTCCATCACTAAATGTTTGAAGTTGTGTGTGCGTTAGCAGTATGATGAGAGAAGGAGCTTTATATAGTGTCCACTGGACACAGTAGTCTCAATAGCTGCAGAAAAGTCTTGCCACATTTCTTATATTTTGGTGTATCTTATCAGCTTACCAGTTTTGAACTCTTCTTGGCTCACTTTACCTTTTAGATGAAAATACCGTACAGTCCTTACTTGTGGTATAATTCCAGACATTAAATAAATAAATAAATAAATAAATAAATAAATAAATAAATAAATAAATAAATAAATAAATAAATAAATATAATGGTTTCTTTCCAAAGATTTGCTTGAAGCTATGGCATTTTTTTCCTTCTCTTTAAACACTTGTTTTTAACATTACAGTCTAATAAATATGATGTGGAGGAAGTAGGTACATGGAAAAAAGGCTTGTTTACACCATTCTTGAATTTCTGGCATGACTGAAGTCTGCTATATCTGTTCAAAAAATCTATTTGAAAGTTTGTATTGAATTACAGAAAACTGTGGTTGTTTTTTTTCTCCATTTATTTAACTTTTTGACAATGTCTATAAAACCAAACAAGAACAGTTATCTCAATTTAATTTTTTGTTTTGTTTTTATTTTATTATTTAGTTGCTGTATCGAGAATGGGCAAGATACGGAGTATTTTACAAGTTTCAGCCAATTGACCTCATAAGGTAATATGGACTTATAAGGACAAAAGGATACCCTGTTCTTCTCTGATACAGATTAATAGAGTTCCTGCAGTTACTTCAGCATATGACATCTTGGATTGATTGATACATAAGTAAAATTTCTCCCTGCTTTTCTATAGTTCTGATGATATCTTTCTTTCTGTATATTGTGTTATTCTAAAGAAATATTATATTTCTGATTACTTTCATGAATTTTACTGGATTGCTATCCAAGTTGTTAATAACCAGAAGCAGTTTGTGAAAGTATTTGTCAGTTTTGAAATTGATTTATTTTTATTCTGATTTTACAAAGTTTATCTATATGATAACATCCATGTGTTCACAGTATTTTTGCTATTTGAATTTGAATTTTAAAATCTATGTCATGCTTCAAACAGAGAAGTTGGGTTTAAGTATACATAAAGCAAAACCGTCATGCTTCTTAAGGAAGCATACCTATTAAAAAATAAATAAAAGGAAAAAATCCCTCAATATTTGTAGTATACTAGAAATATTAGATTATAAAAAAAATAAATGTACTGTGATATTAGCAAACAGTGAAAAAAACACATCTGTTACTTGGTATTTTTTTCTACTTAAGAAAAAAGTGTTTACTTCTGACCAATGAAACTGCAACTGGTCTTTATTACACAATCTACCGCAAAGTGATTAGCTGCAAGAGCTAGTGTTTGTAATGTTGAGAAGCAATAACATTTAAAAAATATAATAATTATGTTTTGAAAAGTCGAAGCCCTGCATATAATTTATCACAGACTGAAGTATTAAATTTATGACATGCAGAACTGAACTTTATTGACTGTGAGATGTTTCAAATCGGCAAACGGAAGGGAGACTGTTAGATCTTAGAGAAGTTCTGCAAGACAGAAATTTCCCTTTTTGCCATAATAATTCAGTGCAGAATTTACATACTTTTTGACAACTTTTTCCTACTTTTTTTTAAGGCTAGACTACTGGATGAACTATGTAAACCCCAACATAGATTACAATACCTGGTACATCCTTAGTAGATATTAAAAATCTTATGTTAAACTATGACTGAAGAAATTCTCAAGTTTTACCAGACTCAGCAGCTTAGCTGAATTAAAAATAGAGGCACATCTTCTTCATCTTAATTTATATCTTGCTGTCCTTACTACGATGTTATATTATATGATATCATAGAAATTCTGTGGGAAAGAAAAAAAAGATCCAGACATGCAATTGATTTTCTGTTCTCAGTGATGATTTTTCCTTCTTCTGTTTTTTCTGTGCTTGAGTGCAAGTTTGATAGTTACCTGTAAAATAAATATGGTTTTTATTTTCTGCATAAAATTAGAGCTTTACAGTTTATATACATGAGAAATTACCACACTTTTCTTTTTGCAGCTGGACTGGGTTTTTACATCTCTGTATTGTGGCAGAGGGGAGGGAAATGATTACTATTACAACATGTCTAAAAATTGCCTATTGACCTCACATTTTGAAAAAATATTGTAGCTTTTCTTTTTCAGATTGATTAAACTATACTTTTAAAAAATTATTATTATTATTATTATTATTTTTCTGGTTATGGAAGCACTTACAATTCACAAACTTAAATTCACTTATATCAAAACATTGTTTATTCTGAAATTTGCCAATCCATTAAATCTTTTGGAGTATTTTGTATCAATATTCATACTCCCAAATTAATTGGTCTTTTAAATCTAATTTTTAAGACAACATGCAACAGTGTAGATCTTTTTAACTCTTTCACCTTTACTCAGTGAGAATGCAGATGAAAGGTCGTTCCTTAACTCAAGATGCCTATAGTGTAGGACTGTATATGGCACTTGTAGAATTATCTGCTCCTTCAGTTCTTTGCTACTGTTTGAGGTTACTGGTGTCCAAGTGATTATATACCAGTGCTAGAAACTGTGTATTCATTATGGTCACTCTTGGCACAGACTGAGACTCTTTGAAGTCCTTGCTAAGGGTGACATTCTAAAGGACTGATAAGTGTATGACTGGTCTTAGAACGTTTTCATGTTTTTAAAAATGTAAAATTAAAGAAAAAAAAGAAGAAAGAATGATAAAGAGAATAATTGCAATATTTGCAATATTTCATGGATTCCTATGTTCCTATTAGTAGAATATTTTGCTCTGGCTAGTATGCCTTTCTTTGGGGATCCAGGAGACAAGTCATTTTTAATTATAAATTAAAAAATCCAAAGATGAATTGTGAGGGCTTTTCCAAATGAGAATACAATAAGACTTCTAAATTTTTATGCAGAACAATTTCAAGTAAAAATTTTAAGGGGATTTATAGAACAGATTGTGTAAATAGTAAAGTGCTAACTGAGGTTTGAGTTACATTAATTTAATTTTTGCATGTCCAACTCAGATGGACATAATGAGACATTTTTTTGAGAGGGAAATTTTGAATTCCTATGAGGAAAGGCAGAGGGAGCTGAGTCTGTTTATCCTTGAGAAGAGAAGACTGAGAGGAGACATGAACCAGGTCTATAAATATCTAAGGTGTGGGGGGCAGAGTGGCGAGGCCAGACTCTTTTCAGCGGTATGTGGAGACAGGACAAGGGGAAATGGACAAAAGCTGCAGCATAGGAAGTTCCGCACAAATGTGCGCAAGAACTTATTTATGGTGAGAGTGACGGAGCACTGGAATAGGCTGCCCAGGGATGTTGTGGAGTCTCCTCTGGAGATATTCAAGACTTGCCTGGATGCCTACTTGTGCGGCCTGGTGTAGGGAACCTGCTTTGGCGGGAGGGTTGGACTCAATCTCTGGAGGTCCCTTCCAACCCCTACAATTCTGTGATTCTGTGATTCTGTGATGATTATTTTCTAAGAGATATACCTGACTTAAAAAGTAGAAAAAACAAGTTGCAGTTCCAATAAGTGCAGAATTCTGGAGATATGTCTGTAAGAAACATAGTTTAAGTATTGATTTATAGTAGAAAAGACTTAATCTGGTGAAAATGTCTTGTAGGAGTGCCTTTATCAATTCTAGTTCCCCTTAATCCTTGTAATGCAATTTAAAAAGAGCTATAAAATCTACCTGTTATTTTTTTCTTTTTAAATCTATGCTTGATGCTCTTTCCTTAGTTAAACATATACCCGGACTTGATTTTTACTAATTTTTGTAGTTAATGAATTTGTCATTTTCTTAACAGCTAATATCTGTTAATCTGGAGAGAGGTAGGATAGGACACTTCCTAGGAGTTTTATGAACCTTCCTGAAGAGAACAGGTTTTGTGAAGACTACAGTATGTTAAACAGACTTTTGATTATGTGATTCTGGAATGAATAAGTTTTGTATAGGGACCTCTGGAGGTCCCTGAACTAAATCCATAATCAAAGCAAGACTGATTTGAAAGCTAGATCAAGTGACTTGCAAACTTGAAATTTGTGAGGAAGGATATTCCATAGTTTCATCTCCAGTACTGCAGCCCTCTCAAGGGGGAGAAAGATCTCCATCTGTCCTGTCCAAATTTGCGTTGGAATGACATCCAACCTTCTCTCTTGTGCTTTATCAGGGCACCTCTAATGATTTATTGCAAGCAAGAAAGTAGCAAATTGAATTTATAATGAATTATACGTCTGGTTCTTTGTAACCTTCATCACTAAATGACAGATAAAGTGACTATGCTGAGGTTACTGATATCACAGAGATTTGGCTATCTTTCTGAGACAAAAGCATACTTAATGAGCACCTTGAAACACCTGCAGATAAGATCTCTGTATGAACTGAAATACTGGATAGGAGATCATCACTTTAAAGAGAAGACCGTGTTTTGTTGTATTTTTATTAATGCAAAATTACCTCACTCCAAGTACTGGAGTCATAGAATATTCTAAGTTGGAAGGGACCCAAAGGAATCATCAAGTCCAACTCCTGGACTTTACACAGAACTCCAAGCTTTACACAGGACTACCCAAGATTCAAACAGTTTTTCTAACTGCATTTTGAACTTCAGCAAGCTCTCTTTGCACCCTGTTGCTGTCAGCAAAGAGCAGAAATCAGCACCTGCCTCTTCACTCCCCTTGTGAGGAAGTTGTAGGATACCACAGTCTCTTTTTGACTAGGCTGAGAAAACCAAAGTATCTTGGTCTCTACTCAGATGTTTTCCCCTGTAGACCTTTCACCATTTTTGTTGTCCTCTGGATGCTCTCTAATAGTCATTTTTCATGTTTTCATTTCTATTTCCTCCTACTAATACTTCTTAATATCTAACAGCCTACATTGTCTTTAGCATGATTACTTTCTAAATTCCAAGTGCCAGTACATACTTATCATGATGTAAAGCTAGATATGGAGAAGATATAGTCATTGTAAAAATTAAGGTTATGTAAACAATAATTCCTTTTGCAGCAGTTGATGGAAAAGCTAAAAAAAAAAAAGCTTATTTATAGAGTATAGCAATGTAAATAAAAACATGGGAATTTTGGTTATTCTATGTAATATATTTCTTCCCTCCTATTTTTAACTATTTTTTCTTATGTATGGAAAATTGTTTCAACCTAGTGTATAATGAATTCTGAGAATTCTTTGTAGTGTGCCATTCTGATCTCAATCTTGACTTAGCATCTGTCAGTTCTCCTCAGTTTCTGCAGTTGAATACTGTCTTCTTAAATCATAGCAGCTGATATCACTGTGTGCCATTCTTTAAAGTAAAGATAGACCTATAATATTCTGAACTTTATTTGTCTCAGGCCTGGATAGCGTTGCAGTATCTTGGAGCCTGTTTACTGTGGTGTTCAGTGTAAGCAATTGGACTCTGAACTGTTCTTACTGGTTTTCTTTTTAATTCTTCCAATAATCTTCACCACAAAAAAACAAAATAGGTAGATCTGCTTCATCTATTTAGGATACAGAAATTTTAAAGGAATGATAGAGTAACGAAAGAGGAGTTCTGAATAAATGGTATTTTAATTTTATTAGAGATAAGTGTTTCCTCTTTGACAGGGCTGTAATTAAGATCAATTTCTTATACAGCATTCCCACAACTGTGGCAGTCTGTTCTGATCAATACCTTAGCAAATCATGGCTTCTTTCACCATGGCTCTTTGTGGATGCATCTCCATCTCTGGAGAGAAAATATGTGACACTGTATATAGTCTGAAACAGCAAGAACTTGAAATTAAAGGCCTGTGATGCATTCCATAATTTCAGAGGTACATTCAAATGTTTGTGAGTCAATTTTTGTGGTAATTATGGCACCACTGATCCTCAAAATGCAAATTTTTCTGTATATTTAAATTATTCTGTTTCTCTCTAAGTTATTATTCAATTATTAGCCAAATGTACAATATTTACTTTTTATAAAATGTAACCACATTATGGTATGTGGTTGACTCAGTTTGTGGTTGAACAACCCTCTCAAATGCTTGCTTTAGTGCTAAACCTAATCAGCTTCGACTAATATTTTGGAAGAGAGATACATATATAACGAAGCACTCAATGTTGGGCTGGCTAACCCAGCCGGTCAGTCTTACACTTCACAGATTTGGAGCAAGTGTTTCTATCTTTTCTGAAAGCCAGGTTTCAAAGCAGAGAACAATGAGTCAAGCCTTATGTATACAATCAGCAGACTGAAAGTAGTGATCCTCTGTCTAACACTCATATGATTGTCATCAGCTCTCCTGATGCTGCAGAGAGAAAAGAAGATACTATGGTAGCTATGCAGTATAATAATACCTTGGTGCTAACGTGTGAAGAATAGTAATGTTATGATATTTTCTCTCTGCTGAAGCAACTGTTGTTTTCTACCTTCTGAATAACACTGTCCATGAAGTGAGGTCTTCACACTATTACAATTAGGAGATTTTTGCTTTTTTCTACCTGTCTGTTTGATTGCTTGTTTAATAAAAATGCATTTTAAACGGAAAAACTATCATGCATCAGGTTTACCCTTTCATTCTTTTTTTCACCGGATGTCAGTGGCTACTGCTTATTTTATGAAGGCTTGCTTTCTCTTTGAGGGTGATGACTGTTCGTGCAATAGTCATCAATGTGTTCAAGCTGATTTCATGCTTTGTCTACTGAATTACTGCAGAATTCTTCTGAGACAGCACTGATGTATCCCCATACATGTCCTAGAGAGGGTCTTCTTATGCCAGGTGGGTAACAGGAGTAAAAAACACTTCTTGATAAATAACTCTGTTCTATACAGAATTATTGGAACACTATGCAATTTTTCCCTGAATCTCTTTAGCAGATGTATCTCTAATATTCACAAAGATGCTGAGACATTAAACAAGGAGTTCTTCATTAAGAAAAACAGGAGAACAAAACTTTAAGCTTGGGAAAAAGTAATAATCAAATGAAAATAGAACCATGTACAAAAATGCCTGTGAGTTCTTACAGTAGTTTTGCCAGAAATTCATCCAGCTCATTTCCAAGCCTCTGCTGAGAACAAGTCTGAAGTAATAATCTGAGTGCATCTAACTATAACCTTTTTTTCACTTCAAGTCCAACTTCTTTTTATGGTTCCAAAGAACTCTGCAACAAAGGCTTATTGCCACCATGGGATATGTTCACCTTGTAGTTCCTCTGCATTAAATCACTAGGTAGAGCTGGAAGTACTACAAAAGCTTTCACTCAAACTTGACTTTGTCTTTTGTGCCAGTTTTAATAGAAGAGACTTTCCAGGAGGGAGTAAGAAGGAGATGGGACCTTGCTTCCTCCATTGTTATAGTTCTTTACCTTTTCCAGTGTCTGTGTGATCTAATTAACCCTCGTGACCTCTCTTTTTCAAGGTCCATTCCATTACCCCTCATGAACCCAGTTTCTTTATGAATAGACATTTTTATCACATCATACTTCAATTAAGTGGACTGTTAGATTCTTTGGACAAGGGCACCACTTTTCATACACAGTTGTAGGGAGTTTCCCCTCCAAGCCTGGGACTTTTTATTCCAGGGCTCACATGAGTGCTTCTGTCTGTGTTCTTAAAAAAGCAGAAGATTTCTGCTCATGACGCATAAATCAATGTAGAATTTATCTTCAATTATTTTGCTGCTTGCAGGCCTGTGAGTGGAGTTGGATGATTTACTTACAGCTCTGCATTTAGAAGTCTTCGCCAGTCCTATAGGAAATGGTTCCCTCTGTCTATTTTGGCAAGGGCTGGATATTATTTATTGGTTCTGAAATTGAATTTCAAACCGGTAGGCTTGTAATAATGTAATAATGTATGTAATACATTATTAATAATGAGGAAATCCAGATCCTGCTTTCTGATAAACATAATCCCCAGGCCTCAGGTTGCTTTCAGAGCACTAAGACCCTCATTACCACTGGGACTCTTTACTCCTCTGATAAGGTTTTCAGAAACTAGATTCATCAAAGGATGTGCACATCTACATTAGGAGTTACACAAAGGCTGTCTCTGAAGGCTGAAGATACCACTGCACATCTTCTTTGTGCCCACCCCTTAGATTGCATAGTTTTACAGACAGCTAGAAGTCTGTTTCATCTGGTCACAGAATAAGTTCCTTAGTGCCTGTGTTGAAACTTAACATTCAGTAATTTATATTTCTTATTGGAATTGAGTTATAGGCTCTAATTTAACTGTTATCATTAGTGCTGACATCGATATACTTTGACAGAAAATAAAACAACAAATACTATACACTAGAAAAACTAGAACAAATCCTATAAAATTTTATATACAAGCATACAAATATTTGTAGGCATTTAGATGTGCATATGGCTGGATACTGCAGGGAGAAGAAAACAGCTACTGAAATTGAGTGGTTACAGTTCTGCTAAACTTTCTTTTTAAACTCTACTCACATCTTAATTTCAGTAGGAATTTTTGGTGCCCTTGTCATCTAATTTAGAGACATAGCCTTTATTAAGACTTTTTCTATATGAAGAACCCAACTATCTCTGTCAAAAAGTTGCATTACGATAAATCATACCTTTGTTTGATTTAGTAACCTGTTGTTTAAGGGTATGTTTGGCATAAGTCTCAGGGGCAGAGGCAAGTAAACTAAGCACTCAGAGCAGCACTGAGGGTTATGAGTTTTATTTCACACACACACACACACACACACACACACACACACACACACACACA
>JAPSGF010000171.1:356362-383923 GCA_035772895.1 Perdix hodgsoniae
CACACACACACACACACACACACACACACACACACACACACACACATCTACTTTAGATAATCTCAGTACGCAGCAAACAGAAACTCCCTAAGCAAGTGCAATATTACTTACTAATCCTTGAGAGATCGGTGAAACACCAAGTAGGAGAAAGAGAAGGAACATGCCTGCAGTAGATTCAATAGATAGTGCCAGTAGGGCATCCCCTGCTTCAAAACACAGTTTTCTTTCTGATCAAATGCAGCTCCCTTCCTGCTTTTATTCTCTCCAGGGTCTTCAGGGTTTTTTCCACTTGTACACTATCTGTGTGACCAGCATATGATGCAGAGCCCAACATGTGCTTTCAAAAACAAGTTTTTGCAAAAAACTGGCAAGGTGAGCTCCCTACCAAAAAAAAAAAAAAAAGATAAGAAGCTCTAGACACAACAGCCTCTTTCCTTAAAACTGTCATGTGGACCATAGTTCAAGTCATGTAGCTAACCAGTTATGTTTTCCATCAGAATCCTTTGTTCCAACTCAAAATCACTTTAGCCAGGACCTTTTGGTCCCTGACACACCTGTCTCCAATGGTGAACAAAAACAACATGTCAAGATTATGAATAGAGCACAATGTAAGAATTATTCCCTGTGAACACCCACATAAAGAAGGTTAATAACATGAGAAATATTTGAACTTCCACAGTAAGCACAGAGAACTGAAAAACAAATTTTTTTAATGCAATACAGAGGCGAGGCTGCTACTCTGTATTATTGTCTTGGTGAAATAGTTGCAGTTGAAATTATGAAAAAAATGCATTTAATTGCACTTGTAAACTGCATTTAAGGTTTTTGTTTGTTTGTTTGTTTGTTTGTTTGTTTTTTTCCATTTGTCACAGTCTCAGATATCTTAAGAACTGGCAATTTAAATTAAAAAATTAAAAATAAAATTTTATAGATCTCTTATTATCTTAAGCCTACAGTAGTAGGATAGTCTTAAGAATGACTGCCTCAAGTTATCCAGTGTGTATAAAAAGGAATTTATTATACTTTTCTTTGATGAGAAATTGTACAACTATCCATTATATGGTGTCTATAAACTGCAATCAGAATGAAGCGTCAGATGTGACTGATCCAAACCATTATTCCATTATTACAAGTTCTCATAAGACTTACATAAATTCACGAGTTTCTTTCTTTTTTTTTTTTTTTAGCTTTCTCATCTGTATTTACAACTTTTCCATTCACCTTTACATGTCAACAGAGTATTCTACAAACACTCCTTAACCATTAATGTGGGCACTTATCCAATCAGAGCTGTGAGCCATTCCTTCTTCTAGAGGTGTCCTTGGTTCTCATGCTGATTATCATGCTCCACAGCTGCTGCTCTGAACAGCTTTTCCTGTATTCCCAAACAGAAATCTATTACATGAAACAAATTCAGAGGCCATAGTGAGGCTCACCTATATGAATATGAAGAGCAAGAAATCTTTCAAGAAATATTGGTTATAAATTAATCATTTATTAAAAAAATAAAATATCTGAACTTCAAATTCTATTAAACTAGATGAGATAGAAATTTATGGAAACTATTTTGTGAATGTTGAAGATTAGGAAAGAAAGAAAATATCAGTGACCTCACATTTTTTCTACGTATCTATGAGCCTGGGCAAAATTCTCATTTGCATCAGAGAAAAGCTGGAAGAGTACCATAAAAAAATATGAAAAAAAAAAAAGAAAGAAAGAAGAAAAACCTCCTGCCAGTCTGAAATAAAGGGTGATACACTTTAAATGATCACTTTAAATAGGTTACTCATTTTTAGAGTTTCTTATGAGTGAAAAGGAATAATATGCATAACTGAATTAATTATTTATTGCTTTTATGCAATTTCACATAGTGAGCTGAAATGTTTCTGTTGTGAAACTGAACTCCATTCCCCATAGGTAACCTTTGTTGATACAGAGTAGTGTTGACTCATCCTCAGGTAGGATCACAGAATCACAAGGTTGGAAAGGACCTACAAGATCATCTAGTCCAACCACCAATCTGAGCTACCTGTTGTGAATTTTGAGTTTGCCAGATTTGGAGGTCTAGTGACATTTTTGATTGTCAGGGTTTGATTGATTTAGCAAGAGAGACACTGCATGTTTATGGGTTGTATTGCGTGAGTTCTCAAAGCTAAGAGATAAGACGTGCACTGCTTTCCTGCTATTGCTATAAGTGTCTATTTTGAGTAAGTGCCTGGTTAATGCATTGATTCATCGGTATGTGGACTTTTTGTGGGCAAAGAATGTGACAGTCAAATCCAGATATCAACTGAATAATGTAATCAGCAACTTACTTCTTTCAAACACTATGTAAAGACTGCTACTACTACATCTGAAAAATCATATGGATTATCATTTTTATAATTCCACACATCACATCCTCTTTGTGCCTACCTTTCCAGTAAAAATTCTCTTTATCCATAAAGAACATTCTAGAAAGTATTTACACCAATCCAGAAATTCTCTGTGGAAGCTTTGTAATTTTCCATACAAATCTAGAGAATTTGATTACAGTGTTTCTGACTAACCAGTACTATGTTGTTTGCTTACACAGTCGGTAGGTACTCTGCCTTAATTTCTGTCTCAGTCCTCATATCTACTTAATAAGCTTCTATTGTTTCTTTGTAATGAGTCCAATAGCGTTTTAGTTTATAATCCACCACCACCTCATAATCTGCTCTCCCAGCTGTATTCTGAAAACTTCTTGGAATGCAAACAATAACATTAGTAAAGCTGTGAGATTCAGTGAGCAGTTTGTTTTCATTTTATTTCTTTACAGGATAAAGTTTTATCTTTTGCTATTTTAAATAGTTAAAACTCAAATCCTATACTTTTATTCAAAATTTTTTGCCAGGTTTTTTAATACATTAAAATTTGGAAACTGGATGACTGCCTCCCTCCATTCAGATCATCTCCTTAAACAACACCCGTTTACTGTGTTTAATAGTTATTATTTCTAAAGAGTCAAGAGGCTAGGGGAAAACGCAGTCTTACAGCTAAGTGAATTTCTAATCTTCTGTTCTCAAAGTCTTCATTCAGTCTTTTTCATCCTATCACAAATTAAAAAAAAAATCTTTTTTTTTTTTTTTTTTTTTTTTTTTTTCTTTTAAGAAAATGCATCTCTGGCTGCTAGAATCTGTAGTTGGCTTTTGTGGCATCCTTTTCCATTCTACTTTCTGGCTAAAAGAATCAATTCATAAGTTCTCTCTTGGTCTTTGGTGAACACTCTCCCTCAGAATTGCTGGAGATGATTCAGTGTGTTACTTGTTAGAAGAAATACACAAGAATGGATTTTTTTTTTTTTTTTTTTTTTTGTAGAAATAAATGCCCTGTCTTGGCTCTGAACTTAATCCTACATCCTACCAATGGTGTCAAGTGTTACAAAATTGTTGGGGAACATTTGCAGATGTGTTCACAAACATTAATGTTAGAGATAGATTTCAGTATTAGGGGTTTGATTCAGGGATCTTTTGCTGGTTTATCATATATTTTCACAAGCACCCTCATATTCATTCTTTACTGGATAATCTTGAGCTTTGTCTTCAGCTTAAGCAATACTTTGTACAAAAACTCCTTTCATTCCTTTCTGTCTACAGAATCATTTGGATTTTTTCTTTTTTTCTTGAGAATCATCTGCAGCATAGCTGAGGTTCTCTCACAGATAATTTATCTTCTGAAAACCTTAATTTAAAAAATTCTCAGTCTGCTGTCAAATTTTTCCAAGTGGGGCTGCTTTCTGCCAGGAGGCTTTCTTGGCTTCCATCTTGCTCCATTTTGTGTGCTCTCTGTAGGTCTGGATTTAGCAGTAATATATTTCTGCCTGGGACTGTCTAGAAAGAATATGCACAGATAGGCTGTCAGGCACTTACATGGTTGAAATCTTTAGAATCTTTGAATGCACAGCAGCCCCTGTGCTGCTGCTGAGCAGTAGTTCCACCCAGATGTCCCAGACAGTTTGAATAAATGATTGAATCCTACCCTGAAAATTCTTTCAAGTGGAGAAAATAAGCTAAGTCCAGAAAAATCTGGACACAAGTAACTACCTGGAATGAAACAATGAGGTATACAGAAATGTTTTGTCTTATTCCTGATTCTATTATAGTGACTGGAATTTTATCTATACTCCAGCAGTATTTCTGAAATAAGTGTACAGTTTTCAAAACTTCAGGTGGAAATATCAGGGTGCTGGAAACTATTACCTCAATAATAATGGAACTCTTTGTTTCTTTACTGAAATTGAACTGAAATTACTGTGTTCTAAGATAAAAAATATATGAGAAATTAGTATTTATGTGGCAAATCATATATGGGTAAGCCTTCAGTTTATGGATTTTCTTCTCCTGACCTAATCTGTCATAGGAGTTCCTGACTCTGGCACCATTTTCTCCAATGATCTGTCACCACTGTACGTAGAACTATACTATGAGTTGGCTTGTTGAAGAGGTGGATATGTCCCTTTGGGGGTTTGATTATATTTTTTTAACAGTACTCAGGTTTATGATTCATCAGTACAACTAAGAAGATAGGTTATAGAGCAGGTAGGTCGGAGAGAGCATGAGGAAGAGAGGGATGGGTAGAAAGCTTTTAAAATAACTATGGTAGCAATTGTTTTTCATAAAATCGTACCTCAAGAGTACTACTTGTCTATGTGAGAGTTTAATCCACTTTTTTTGAGAGTAAATTTATTTGAAGGCATGTGACTTTCAATCATTTGCACAGGGGAGAGTCTACTCAATAATTAATGGTAATGCATTTCAAGTTTTACATAGAAAATATTAACTCACTCGGGGTGATTTTGTGGGAAATGAATTGTGGCATGCATGAAATAACAGCTGGCCTACAGTGGGGTACAGAAAACAAAAAGCTAATTTTTTTTTTTAGCAGATTTCCCAATTCTTGATGTCTAAAACATATTTTTAAAATGTATTTATATATCCATATATTCATTTTTGTGAGGAAAGGTTGAGGGAAATGGGCTTGTATAGACTGGAAGAGAGAAGGCTCTAGGGAGACCTCTTTGTGGCTTTCCAGTATTTGAAGGGAGCATAAAAATAAGAGGGGTATGACTGTTCATGAGGATGGGTGGTGATAGGTCAAGGGGGAATGGTTCTGAACTAAGACAGGGGAGGTTTAGGTTAGATATTAGGATGATATTTTTCACACAGAGGGTGGTGACACACTGGAACAGGTTGCCCAAGGACGGTTGTGGATGCTCCATCCCTGGAGGTATTCAAAGCCAGGCTGGATGTGGCTCTGGGCAGCCTAGTCTAGCGGCTGGCAACCCTGCATGTAGTAGTGGGGTTGAAACTAGATACTCATAATGGTTCTTTTCAACCCAGGACATTCTATGATTCTATGACTTTTTGCTTTTTTAACATTATTCTTGAATGATTCCAGAGTTTTTTTTCCCAGCATGTGTATTCGCATTTCCAGTATTCAACATTCATTTTTGAAAAGTCAAAATGTAAGGATTTCTTCTTCTCTCCTTTTTTCCCCCTTCCAAATCTTAGTCCATTACAAACTGCACAGCTTGGTATAGAAGCAGTGACCAGTATGCAAGCATATAATTTAAATATATAATTTTAATATATAACATAATTTAAATATTAGAGTTTTTTTAAATACGCTGTTTTGGTGGATGCTTTTTGGAAAAAACAGCACTCTTGGGTACTCACAATTCAAGGGGTACCTGCAATGTATTGAGGGTAACTTTCTGATGCCAGTGGTGGAGGAGCCAATGAGCAGAACTGTGTTGCTGAACCTTGTTCTTACTAACAAGTAAGGGCTGGCTGGGGAAACCTGTTTAAGCCAGCTGTCCTAACACTGTTTCCTCTTAGCTCCTTAAGGCCTTTTCTGAGAGTGGCCTAGGCTCTGTCCAACACTGCAAAGCTGTAACTGTAACTATTGGTATGTTATCGACATTTATCTCCTACAACCAAAATCAGATGCCATATCAGACGCTCTGAAGAAAACAATCCAATTTCAGCTGAAACTAAGACATGAAGAAAGGCTGAGAGAACTGAGACTATTCAGCCTGGGAAAGGTAAGACTGAGAGGGGATCTCATAACTGATGTGAAGAAGTCAAAATGGTGGGGCTATTTTTTTCAGTGCTGTGCAGCAACAAGACAAGAGGAAACAGGAAAAGTTTCAGTATGGAAGATCCATACAAATATGAGGAAGAACTTCTTTACCGTGTGACTTACAGAGCACTGGAACAGGCTGCCTGGAGAGGTCATGGAGTCTCCTTCTCTGGAGGAATTCAAGACCCACTTGGATGCTTTCCTGTGCAATCTGCTGTAGAGAACCTACTAAGGCAAGAGAGTTGGACTTGATGATCCCCAGAGGTCTCTTCCAACCCCTGTGAATCTGTGATATTTACATCCCTTATTTAAAGTTCTTCATTCTCTCTGATCTTTTCATAAATGAAGGAACTTGACTTTCTTGGACTGCAGATGTGATTACAAAGAATAGTTATGAAACCTGAACTAACAGAATAATAGAAATAGTGTTTTAGAAAATTAATTATATACTAGACTATAGAATGTATTGAATGTATAACCAGGAAAGAAAACTAAGCCAGCCAGGGTAAAATGTTGAAGCCAGTGAGGTGGTATTAACATTAATATAAAAATAAATACAGTCTAATGGACAGTACTCTGGATTTCACTTTCAAACACTGAGAATGCCTGTTTTTTCTTCACTCATAGTTTAGATTTCATGCCAGTCATAAGTTTTTGCACTAGTTGTCCTTTTCCCTAACTAGTCCGTCATTCTGTTCACATAGATTATAAAGTTTTTTTTCAAAAGAGCGTATAGGTTTTCTGGTGATATATCTATATCTATATCTATCTATCTATATATAGATATAGATATATAGATATAGATATATATATATGAAGAAAAGTATGGCAGAATGTGTTTTTTTATGAATTATCAGTGACAACCTTTGTAGAGTATGGAACTTCTAGTCTTGACTTTTTTCCATTTTTTTTTCCTTGAATTCTATCAACTAAAATTAAATATGGATCCTCTGTTTCTTCTTAATTCTCTGACAGTCTGCAATTTTCTAATAAACAATTAGTGTAACTTATTTAGGGAGAAAACAATGTTCAGAAGGTCCTTTTTTTCTGGAAAACTATTTTTAAACTAAATGGTGAAGTAAAGGACCTGAGAGGCAAGGTGATAAAAACAATACTGAGTAGTTATGGTAAGTTTTGCACATGTAAGAGCCATCAATATTTACAGGTTCATACAAACGATGATTCTTTATTCATGGCTAATTTTTGTTTTAACAAGCACATTTGCAAAGATAAAATGTGTTGCGTATGCTGTTTGTTCAAAATAGGACTGGTGAGGCTATTGTTGCTGAAAACAGAAAGGTCTGCAAGAGGCATGATATTTTTACTGTCTTTTTTTTTTTTTTTTTTTTTTTTTTTGGCACCTTATTCTCTGCAAAAGCAAAAAGCAAAGATAGCAACAAAAACAAAATGGGAGCTGCTTGCAGTGAGATGCTAAAGATTACTGCTGAGAGGTTGATTACTCTCAACTTGTATTTACCTAAAAAGTTGCTGGAGGTAACCGGCAACATGTGCATTTGGAAGAATGTGTGTTAGTGGTTAATGAGGGAATACATAGCTTAGTAATTCAGTAGCAGTAATTCTGGTTGCCACAGAGGGTTAACATCTTTCCTGCCTCCAGCAGTACATTATTACATTTAAAATATCTTGCTATTCTATTGCTGTTAGCAGTGTACTATGCTGTAATGGAAGTGTTGATATGAGCCTATGTGAAGATAATGGACCTTTTCCTGTATGTGTGCCCCTGTGTGCACATGCACATCTCTGCAACACTTTGGGACCTGGGGCAGTTCCTGAAGGCTGCAGGAAACAGCACCTTCCCAGCTTCAGCACCATTCCCAAAGAACACAGCAGGGCTGTGTTTCAGCCTCTTTTGCCTGTAGAGCAGCATAATGATATGTCAGGAAAGGTACTGTTACTCATCCTGTTTATTTCTTCCCTTTGGAGTCAGGAGACTTGCTCCCTTGTGCTCCATTCATCATTCCTGAAGGCAGGAATGGGCTTCACACTTCTGTGGAAGCCTGGGAATGGGACTTTTTGTTAGTGGATCCAATCTATCATCAGGAAATGAATGGCGTGCCTTTGCTTTCACTGTAGCTTAATGATAATAACAGTGAAGCACTGGAACAGTTACCTAGAGAGATGGTGAATGCCCCATCCCAGAAGACATCTGGGATCAGGCTGGATTGGTATCTGAGCAAATCTATCCAGCTATATTTGATTCTGTTAATTGCAGAGGAGATGGACTAGGTGACTTTTAAAGGTCCCTTCCAACTCAAATGATTCTATGATTGTATGAAAAGACACTTGAGCAAGCAATGAATTAGATAGCTCTACTTGTGGAAATGATTTTCTTGAATTGAGAAATGTATCTAGTTTAGTGCCACTGAAGTCATTCTGTCATGATGTCTGATAATTCACACGCTGTCGCTTATTACGATCTTGCAAATTTCATTTGTAATGTCTTTCATGGAAATGAAGTTTGCCTTGCTCTTGCGCATGTTTTCCAAGTTACGGCATTCTCTCATACTGAAGATTAACACTGTCTCTTTATCACCTTTAAGTGCTTTTTAGTTCTCCCTTTTAGGATTGCGTATCTCCTCTCTTAGTGATAAGCTCTCTCTAGAACAAATCAAATATAGGCATTCATATGTAAGGCAATGCTGAAATAAGTATGACAACACTGCCCTCTTCCCTATATGAGAGTTTAGGAACAGGAAGTTAGCTGCAGCTGTGATGGTATGAGAACAGCAGCAGGAACAGTAGTGATTGGGGGGGGAAAAAAAAATCCACTGTTTCAACCATTAGTCCTTTCCTGGGAGCTGTAAATTTGACTGTGGAGGCTTTTAATGTTACTCTACTTCTTTCCTCCTTGGTTCTAATGCTTTGCTGTTTTTCTTGTGGCAGGAGCAGGCTTGCCCTAAGAGGTAGTTTCTGGAATATAATATTTCAGCATAGAAAACTTCAGCATTACCTATGATGTTGAAAGGCTCCACATATGTGAATTTTTGGTACTAATTTCTGTCAGAATAGAGTTATTTCTGCAGTCTTTGTCCCAGGCTCGCAAAAAAATCCAATTTTCCTTAGGAATAACTTAAATGATGAATACGAAGTCTGGGTAAAATTTTCCTAGCGTCAGAGGATTTAGAGTCAGTTTTTAAGTGGGATCATGCTCAAATCAGGAACAAGTCTTGCCATTTTTTTTAAATTAGATACATTATAAATATTTTTTTTTGTTCTTTCCACCCCTACTTCATAAATGTGCATTTTTCTGGCTAAATGCAATCACGTACCAACTGTACATAACTGTCTTCTGAACAGCACTCTTCCATCTTACTCTTTGGCTTGTGATATGTTTCAAACCAGCGTGTATTTTATGTAAATTTAGTCTCATTTTAATGTTGATATTGTCATTGCTGAGTTCTTGAGCTCTCTGAATTTCTTGGTGTTTTGTAGTCTTGTAATCTTTGTAATCTTTCCTAGCAGTATTTTGGAAAGATCAGCGACTTTCATTTGTGCTTATTCTGCTGCTTTCATTATGAGTCATGAAGACGTTGAGTAGCAACTCATTCATCAGTATTAACAATATGTTAATCAGAGCAGGAGTTACTTTTTTTTTCAAACCAGCTACATGGTCTGCTCATTTGTCAAATATATTTATTCTTTCCAAAAAGAAAATGCTAGATGTGCAAGTAAACCTTCCTGTTTTAATAGAAATTCAAGTTCCTTATTCCATAAAGATATCAGAGGAAGCTGTCAGTCTGTTTCTACAGATCTTATTTCCACATTAGTCTCCAAATGAATCCAGGAGGAGTTATAGAAGCGAAGAATGATGGCTCACCTGGATGTGCTTTTGGAGAACTGAATCTTTCCCACCATTTTCTGCCAAACACTTGGGTGAAATACTGTTATTTTTGTGGAAGTGAGGAGTATTTCATTGATTTCAGTTCAAAGATGTAAGAGGTAGCTTTTTCTGAACAGATTTTAAGTATGTATTATACTGGAAACAGGATTCTCTTTAACTTTTCAGAGCGAAGTGCTTCAAACTACTCCAACATACACTTCATTTGGTGGTACTAACTTCAAAATATAAACTTTTCATTCATGTTTTTGACAGTGATTTTAATTTTTGGAGATTGTAAACAAACTAAAATACATTTCAAAAATGATACTGTTGGCATATGTTTTTTCTTTTGTTTGTTTCTCTTTCAGGAAGTATTTTGGGGAAAAAATAGGACTTTATTTTGCATGGCTGGGCTTATATACAGAATTCCTCATTCCATCTTCAGTCATTGGGATTATTGTATTTCTTTATGGATGTATAACCATTGAGAGTGACATTCCTAGGTAAGCTTCTCTATGAAGAGATTTTTATTATTTGAAAGTTATGACTGCACTTCTTTCTATTGTAAGCCTTAGTGAGAAGAATTGCTTTTAACGAGTCTGAAGTACAGTGATGCAGCATTAACAACACTGGAAATACACATCTACTGAATAGATGAGACATTTGAATGACTAACATTCATTTGTCTGCTCTGCATTGCAGATTCTGATGTAAAAATGTTTAGTAAGTCCACAGCATTATTTTAATAAGCATGGATAAAAGCATCGGACTACTTGTAAGTTCTTTTTTATGCCATCCAAAAGTTTTCCGTGAATGAATATTTATGTATTATTGGGAAAGTTCAGAACTCACAGACGTTAATTAAAATGCCATGTCTTGGACAGCCTTGTTCATCTTAATATGTTATGGTTTTGTGATGTGGTTGTTGTCAGTATTCCTCATCAGAACAGCATGTGAAGCAGAGAGTTAATGTTATGGTTTGCTTTACTGCTTTTTATGGGTATTTTGAATATTTGGATGGTAGGGGAGAAGTGGCATTCCCAGAGGACTTGGTGCAGAGGAAGATAGGTGGAGGTCTGGAGTGCACCCCAGTGGCTCTCCCCTTGCCCTGCTCGGCCTGTGGTGGAAAAGGGTACATGCTCCCCTTGCATTATTGTGGGGACTTGCGCTTGATCTTCCTCTAATTTTGTTTAATATTTGTTGGATTTAGTAAATCACCATTCCTCCTTAGATTGTTGCTGTTGTTTCTTCTGTTGGACCCCCTTCTGTTGCTAGCTCTCTGCCTTTCCCCCTCTCCTGGAGTGTGTGGCCCACAGCGTGCCTTGCTGCAGGGCCAGGGCCTGCTGGATTGCACAGCAAACTGCTTGTACCCTTTTTTTTTTTTCTTTGATCTTTTCCCCAGGCCCAAGCCCCTGCTGTTACAGACTAAGATTTAGGGATAACTTCGTGACATAGTAAAATCAAGTTATTTGCACAAGATGACTGTTTTCTAGTAGATTAGATATCCATAGAATTGATCTTGACAATTAGAAAAGAAGTTGAGCGTTGCTCTCTGTGTCCAGATACAACACTGCAAGGTGATGAAAAGAGTAACAAGATGTCAGAGCAGCAAAGTCTTAGGTTACAGCAAGTGAGGATCTGCTTAGATGTGATAGCATTAGGTGCAGAAATTGCAGAGAAACTCCTTTAGGAGGCCTGTAAGATCCACAGATAAGCATGGATGTCCAGAATGATACCCTTGCCTCAACTACCAACCCTTTAAAAGGATCCTGGGTTCTAGCTTCCCCCTTCTGGTCAGTTAGGTGCATCTCTTGCAACTGAGCTCCCCTGGATTGGCCCTACTTTCCTACCAGGTGCTCAATCATTGGTTCAAGCCATGACATAACATTTTCTCTACAAATACAGAACAAAACTCATTCTACTCAAAAGTGATGAGGCTTCACCTTGATTACTGTATGCAGTTTTGGGCACCATAATACAAGAAAGACATTAAACTACCACAGAGTGTCTAAAGGAGGGGTACAAGAGTCTAGAGAGCAAGACATATGAGAAGAATCCATTGGTTTGGTCAGCCTAGAGAGGATGAGACTGAGGGAGGCATCTGGCTTCCTCATGGAAGGAGAGGGGTGACAGATGCTGATATTTTCTGTCTGCTGACAGCATCAGGACATGGAGTTTTCTCAAGAGAAAAAGGTTGGGTATTAGAAAAATGTTCTTAATTGAGAGTGTGGTCAGGCACTGGTAGAGGATCTCCAGCACAGTTGTCATGGCATCAACCTGCTGAAGTTCAAGAAGCTTTTTAAATGGCTCTCTCAGACATAAGGTTTCAGTTCTGGATGGTCCTGTGTGGGGACTGGGAGTTGGACTCAACAATCCTTTGATTCCTTCTACTCAGGAATTCTAAGATTCTATGAATATTGATGCAGTAAAGTCTACTTCACAGTGGAGAGAAAAAAAAAAAAAACACTATCTGGGACTCTCTCTTGGTAGAGACAGCATACTGACTTAATAGAGCTGTTGGTCACATTTGTTGTGGTGGTTCTTGTGTCTTTTCAAATAATTGGTGACTTTAAAAGCACATTACTCTGCAGTAGAACATCACTGCTGATAGGTAAGGATGGATACATCTAAGTTAGGTTGTATTTTCTTCCAAATTATGAACTGTGCTTGTCTGTGGGAGAGCTTGTGGTAACATTAAAAATGAAGTGAGATTTATCTCAAAGATATCTGCAGTATCCTCTAATGCCTTTCAAAATAGAGCAATATTTTATATGATAACTGCTAACAGCTGTATGCCATTCAAATTAGATAATATAAAACATACTGATAGTACAGTTTAAATAGCTCTTCTATTTGAAGTAATGAGGAAAGTACTATCTAATGGTGGTTGATTTAGAAGTAGATCCTATCACAACTTACCAGCTGTCAGTGAAAATGCTGCAAGTTTTACCTTGGGTCACAGTCTTGGGTAAGGACAATTGAGATTTTCATGAGTCAATTCATTTGAGTGAGACTGGGCAGGCGTGAAGTTATTTCACATAAAGACCTCATGAAAAAACCGAAAGCATATTCAGGAAAGTCAAGTAAGGTTAGGCGTATTAAATGGTTTTTAAATTATTTCTAGGTACTGAGGAAATGCATAGTAAATAAGGCTAAAAATTAAAGTGACCTTAAAGAAATTTTCCATTTGTTAGTCTCTTATGTCATCTGTAGCTGAACAAATCTTGTTGAGTAAGGAGGGGAAGGAAATACTGCTTAGCAAATAAATAAACAGGGCAGAAGTGAAATACTTAAGTTTTTACAAGATCTACAACTTTTATTTAAATTTCAAAACTAGATTAGCACTCTATACTAGAAAAAACAAGGAGCTATTCCACCAAAGAGCCCTGTAACTCTGGGAAAACTGTTGAGGACCCTGAAAAGTGAAGGAACTTCATTTTCTGAAATCACTGTGGATACAATATCTGAATAACTTAAAACTCATTTCTTAAAGTGTACTTTAAGAACTTTGCCAAAACTTCATGGTAAATGGTAGTACAGACCAGAATTTGTGTTAAGCCCGCTCTTTGGTGAACGCCCACTGTTATTATAAATATCCTTCAAAATAAAATGCATGATGGAGACAAATCTCAAAGCAAATGAGAAGTATCTTTCCTAAAAATGAGACTCGTGTACATTGCCTGTGTCACTTCTACAACAACCTAGTGTGTCTTCATAGCAAATGATATTGTAGATATAATCTATGTCCATGACACAGAACAACTAAAATGCCTGTATGTTGGACCTGGCTTTTATGTAGAATCATGTAGCTAGTAATATGCACGAAAATGCATAAAGTAATATGATATTTAATGTGGATTTTTGTGCTGTCATATAAAAATCTGTTTTGTCAGGGGCAAATGAGATAACCTGTAGAATTTCCATTCCAGCTACTACAAAATTATTTTAATTCAAATCTGATCTATGTAAAATCATGTAGCTAAATGCAGAGATAGCGAATTCCACTTTGATTGTTTTAATTATTCTAGTACTGCTAATCCTGATCTTTAGTGTAGTCTTCACAAAATCACTAATAAGGTATATACTGATTTATTAAATTAGACCCTTTTTTCAGTTTTCTGTTGGTAAGGTATCAGTATTTCAATATTACAAAGGTTGACAGTGTGTTGTTAAGAGACACAGAGCTGATGGACTTTTCTTCCCTATTACTGCAAGCCACATATTGAAAATATCTTGTAATAGCTATGAATTTCTTGATATCACTATTGTACAACCCTCTCCTTACTCTAAGAACTCATGTTTGTATCATTCACAGTAAGGAAATGTGTGACCAGCATAATAACTTCATCATGTGCCCTCTCTGTGACAAGTTCTGTAATTACTGGAACCTCAGCTCTGTATGTTCTACAGCTCGAGCTAGCCACTTATTTGACAATCCTGCCACAGTCGTCTTCTCCATCTTTATGGCTCTCTGGGGTGAGTATGATTTCCAAAGCTTGATCGCTGGACTCTGTCTGACTCCAACTTATAGCAGGGAGAGGAGGTTCTTTTAATATGTGTATACCTGATGACGAGATTAAGACATGATGGGTGAAGTGCTAGTCCGACCAGTTTATTACAAATTCTAGTTGCTTAGGGATATGGGGAAGGGAAGACAGGTGATAGAAAAAAAAAAATAGGGGGGAAAAGCAAGGAGTCTTTCTAGAAAGCAAGAGAGAGAGTCACAACCATGTGTTCAGCATGGTCTGTAGTGCCTTAGCTGATCTCAGGAACTCAGCAAGTCACTGTGGCGGATAGGAAAAAGCCAAGGTTTGCAGCAAGCAGGTCTGTGGGGATTCTTCCTAAGGTTTTTTTTCCCATCAGGGTCATCTTCCATCAAATGTTTCTTTGGGAGGTCTTCCCCAAAGTCCTTAGTTTAATGACGGCTTTTTGTCTCCCATTTCTGTTTTTTTTTTTTCTTTTTCTTTTATCTCTGTACCTGGTCCAACAGATAGTAAAGGCTCCACTCCCTGCTGGCTTGCCATGCATGAGCATTATTGACTTTTGCAGTTAATCAGCTCCTCCAAGCTGCCCCCAAAAAAGACAGCTTGTTTGCTTCTGCTTATCTTGACAATCACAAGCAGAGGTACTGTGGCATAGTGCCACCCGCCACTTGCTCCCCTAGATAATTTGGAGTTCTCATTTAGAGTCTTCTCACCAGAAAGGCTTCTCAAAGCAAGCTTTGAGACAATGAAAGAAGAACAGTTTTGTCTTTCACAGACTTTTTATTGAAATTGAAGTTGATACATGGCAGCAAAATATAGTAGTATTACACAGAGTAGAACAATATTTGAGTGTAACGTATGTAGCTTTCTGAAGTTGGCAAAGTTTCCTCAGAAGGCAAGTAATAGAATCTCTGTGCTGAAACTGGAAAAGGAATTATTACAATACATTCTCTATTCAACAGAAAGGTTTGAAATGAATGAAGAGCAGTTGGATAGTCCAGGAAGGGAAACTGCATCTCTTTTCCCCTCTAATTCCTTGTTTGATTTCACTTCTAATCTTTGTCACATTTTCCCTCACTTTATATTGAAGAGGCAAGTCTTATTAAGCTCTTCTACATTTGGGACTGGAGTGTATTTAGGTTTTCCCATGGGGTACGCAGCTAAAAGCGTTTAAGCCCTTCCACTTCCATGTGGGACAACTTAGTGACACAATTTCATCAAAACTATTGGATTCTGAGAACTATTATTCTTATTTTTGTATTTAGAATATATTATTTATGCAAGCTTGGTTTTCCTTAATGGCAAAAATACTCTGCCTCACTAAGGGGTCAGAACACTTCATAAACAGCAATGAATGCATTGTAGTATTGTCTGGCCCCACTTCAACCACTGTGCTTACATGTGTGTCATTGCTGGTGCTATGCCCTCATTCACTCTAGATCTTGTTTACCATGAAAGTTAAAGCTGTAATTGCTACTGTAAAATGTTTTTTTATTTTTCTTTTTCATTTTTACAGAAGGAAATTTTAATTCTTAATATGGAATTGAGCAAACATTGCTCTATATCTATAACTCAACAGTGTGCCTTACTCTAATAAAATTTCACAGTTTCTTTTAGAAAAGACTATCATCTTGGGGTTGAGCATAAACAGCATTGAGGTTTTTAGGAACTTGCAGATAAAATAGACTGTGTAAATTGAAAGATTTTGTTTATGACTTCCTGAAAATCATTCAACAGAAGCTTGATAATGCGTAATCACTGCTAGAGGGATTACAAATAAGATGAATTTACAGACTCATGTTTTATGTTCCTACTTCAGCTACCATTTGGAGAGTAGATTGGCAGGTAATCGGCCACAGTTTACCTGTTGCCATGAAGTGGGTCTGGTTTTCTGCATATGTAAATTAATGCAAACTTTCTAATTTCAGAAATGTTAGTACATATTGTAGTGATTATGTCTAGACAAATTTTTGCAAAGCTAAATGTAGAACTGTTTTTTGAAAAACTGGAAAAACTGAGTAACAACACTTTACAAAATTTTTTTAGGCTAAAATATTTTGAGTTTTCAAAACATAGTTAAAATAACTTTTGCATATCATCTCTTCTGTAAAGACATAGAGACTAGAAACTTAATTGCTGAACACCTGGATTTACTTCCACTATATTGACAATCTTGTCTTTTATTTCTTAAACAATTAAAGGATTCCAGTGCAGAAACATTTGATCAGTGAACTGTGGGAATGGATAGTGTTTTGTAAGATTCAGATTGTTTTAATAGCAGTGGAACTCTTCCCACTGTTATCATTTAGTTCACTTCAAGCATAGATGCAACTAAAGAAAGCTAGATCTGAGTCTCCATTCTTCTGTGTCTTTGAGAGTCATCTACAACGTACTCAAAGTGATTTAAATACTGCTGTGATCAAACAACCTCTCTGAAGCAACTGAAAAGAGGAATAGAACTATAAGAAAATGGAAAACAGTGTCCATACTTGCTTATTGATATTGTTTTTATATACATGTTTGATATATTCTGGAGTAATGTTGCTATAATTTTCTGGAAATAGGTATCCACAAGCAAACAGTAAGTGTTATTTCTAGTAAGTACAGCAGTCTGTAAATTGCAACTAGCTAGGCAAAGGAGTATCCAAAGGAAGCAGCATTTCTGAGAAAGTCAAGAGACTAAATATGAGACAGCACTACATGATTTATTATTTCAAACTAATGAAAAAGGAAAAACACAAGACTGAACTACTCACCCATGCCTTTAGGCAAAGCTCTAAGGTCAAGTTCATACACAGTGCAAAACCATTCAACTATCCCATAATAATGTATTTCAAATAAAGACTATTTTCATCAATACAGTAATGGGTCATAATATACATACATGTATCAATGACTGATTTCAGGAGCAGGCTACACATTCTTTCTTTTCATATTTCTGACTGAAAGACTATTTGGATAATTAGGGTGTTAGTATTAATACTTAGACCTAAGTTTTTTTCATTATATGCTTTGTGACTCATAATAAATTAAAGAGATAAAGTTCTTGCAGTGGATATTAACAGATCAGGGCTCAGTTCCTGACAAGAACTTTCTAGCGCCCTTGGGCAATCTGTGGAGTCTCTTTTCTGTACTTCATTTGTAAAACAAACAAACAACAACAAAACAATAACAACAACAAAACAAACAAACAAAAAAACAGTAATTACTGTTTCTGTACTTGTATTATGTTCTTTCTTTAGAATTGGAATGGAGATCTTTCTTATTTTTAAAGAGCCTAGAATAATGGTCTTCAAATATCAGATGGTGCTTACAAAAAACACAAATGTTCACAATAGTGAATTTATAATTCCTTTTTTTTTTTTTTTTTTTAAAGCTACTATGTTCCTTGAGCAGTGGAAGCGTTTACAGATGAGGCTGAGTTACTTCTGGGATCTGACTGGATTGGAGGAAGAAGTAAGTTTCTTCTCCCTGGCCTAATTTACTGTATAAATTATTCTCAGTCTAAGGATACTTTCTAATGAATGTTCTTCAGTTCAGTGCTAGAACTGGCACAGTTTTGAGTGTCAATGTATTCTTCAGGAAATTATCACATATGTACTAGCATTCTAATTTTAACAATTGATGTTGAAAAGGACTGAAAGATGCCAGCAGCTTATTCCTTGTTAAAAATGTCATATAATATTCTGTACAATGGCATATCAGAATGAAGTTAACACCTTGTCACATAGATGCCACTTCATTATGTGTAACAAAACTTCTCTGATATCAACTGTAACATGTTAAGATAACAAGTAATATTTGCATCTAGGTCTGTCCTCCATCTATGATGCCATATTAAAAGCAGCCTAAGCTTCATATGCTCAGAGCTTTTTAAAGCAAGCAATATGTTTGATTACTCAAGAATATTTTTGAGATGCTTTGCAATAGACTGATAGGTCTTCAAACTGTACCTGAGTTGGCTGAAAAGTGAGAGATAATAGCTTATTACTATTTACAACATCTCAAGTACATTTTTAGTTTTATTCTCAGATATTTTGTGTCATAGTATACTGTCTATTTAAATTACTGAATGTCAGAGGATTAATTTCAAACTCTGACTAAAGAGAGAGGAGCTACTAGCCCTTAATATCCTCTAAATACTGTAACTATGTATTTGCATTACATATGTCATACTGATAGATGCTGCCATGGCATTGAAAATAGGGTCAGATTCAGCATCATGCTGCTCAAAATGTGAAGTACTTTAGAACTGCAGCAATTAGATTTTTTTCGCTTTTAGCAAGCTGTTTACCTACGAGGAATAATTTGTTGATTGCTCTCTTTGTTGACTTAAAGAAATGGATTCAAATTCTCCTATTAGATAAAGGCAGTCCTACAACTCCCATTCCAGGAATCTGATCATATTGTTATGTTCCAGCACAGTTCCTTAATATCAAACCATGTACAAAGCTAGAACAGGACCACTTTGCAGCCCTGTTTCTTAAGCTCAGCTCAGATTTAAAGTAGAGATGAAACGAGAAAACTAATATGTAATCATGAACCTTATGCTTCCACTGTTGTAGAGTTTTTCAGATAAGAATTACTGGATAAAATGAAAAAATAACATAGCAGACGGTAGACCTTAGTGTTCCTCCTATCACTGTCCCAAAATGAAGCCTCCAGCACCATTTCAGCATGAGAGAGACCTCTGAAGTATTCCTTCTCTTGATTAGGTTATTACAACCTGCCTTATTTTGCCTCTGATTTCTCAACATTTTCACTGCTCCCTATTCAATGATGAAGTGGACAATACTTTCAGATTTTAAGGTGTGATATAAACTCAGTATAACAGCAAGCAAAAATTATTGTTTGTCCTATGTGGGATACTATCAGCAGAGAGAACAGTAGTCTTGTACTGATTACATCGTGAACAGAGGAAGGAGAGCAAATTCTTCTTTACTCTGCAGTGTGCTTGATGAACCCTGCAGATTTTACTGCATTTCAAGTTAATCCCTTACACTGCAAAATACTGAGATTTCACACAGTATTTGCAAAATGCTGTGAAAGGATCTATAGATTTGTGAGCCCTGTGATGAAGAATTCTGAAGTGTCAAAGTTTTGTGTACAGGAACCATGAGATCAGCAAGAATCCTTTGTTTATGACAGAGGAGTTTCAGACACATCTTAACACAAGCTGAAGAATTAGGAGTGCAGAACCATAAGGGACAAAAAAAGTAGAGGATTGTGAGGGGCTGTCCCTTGTGTGTGGTAGGATCAATTCTATTCAAATCATTATAAAAAGATGTTTGTCTTATCTGTTCTTAAAGAAATCTGTAAGTGAAGATTTTCACTTTCTCCTTCAGCAGTCTGTTCTGATACTACTGATCCTAATTCTTCCCTTACTGCTGATAAGCTTTTCCTAATGTCTAATTTAAACCTACTTCCTTATTCACTATCACTTGTTCCTTTATGCAAAGATAAAGAGATTACCTCATCCTCAGTGAAATTCAACATACTGTTCTTTTTTTCTTTTATGAACTAGCCTCTGCTTTTTAAGCTTTTTTTCCTTAGATCTTATTTTCTAGATGCCTTTTCGTTCTTGTTCTGTTCTGGATATTTTCTACCTGATTCAGATCTCTTGTGAGAAGTAATGCTCAAAATGGACATTTGAACTGACATTTTACTTAAACAGGAAGTCAGATTATCACTTTGTCTGTCTTGGTATAAACAAAGAAATGAAAAAGTTCGATCAGATTTGTTCACCTTTTATCTCTTAAATTAATGGAGATGAAGATAAATTTTTCCCTAAGACAGATGCTGACATCGTGTTTCATCAGTTGCTAATCACTTCAGGTAGTGAAGTGTTTAAAGGTGACTTGATATACTGATGAAAATTGTGGTGAAAGGTGGAAAATCATGTCTGATCAGGCTAGGCTGGAGGGAAGGAACAGGACTCTGAGGAACACTTAAGATCACTTAACAGAGTGTGGAGGAAAGGGACAATATGTTCAGGTGTTTTAACACTTTAAAGACCAGATGGGATTAAGTTATTTGTTATTAAAAGTCTCTTGGTAAAGGGAAGTTATGGAACCAAAACATGAAGATGATGGTAAGAGTTGATGAGTTTAGAAGGGCACTGTGAAAATTATATTGAAATAAATGTGTTCTGTGTAATCTCTGTGGACGCTTGACTACAAAAACTCGAGTAAAATCACTTTCTTTAAACACGCTAGGCTGAATCTCTTGCTTCAGAAGAACCATGCAAGAGATTCATTTAGCAATAGCAGTTTGAGGAAGCAGACTCCCCAAGGCTTATATGCATATGTGCATTCTGGCAGCTGTACAGACTTACCAGACTTGTGATGTTTCTACAGCTCAAATCCACATAAATAATAGATGTCATTGAGTATTAGATGTTAAACGGCTAATTGTCTTAAACAGCAGTTAGATGATTAATAACTAAATAGGAGAGGAAAAGAAAAGACTGGAACCATGAAAACAGATCACATGAATCTTCAAAATACTATGAAATCATGCAGTGTGAGTGCTTTCATACTAGATGTGTATCTATGAAACCTAGTACAAGTTCTGCATTTATTTGTCAGGTTTTTTGTTTGTGTAATACAGAATGTAGCTGAAGAAGATGTGTGAGAGAACTCCCTTTTACTTGCAAGAGAAAAAGGGTAAGGAAATACTGAGAAACTCTAACGATAGGGAGAAAAGGAACTACTGGCTTCCATGAATCTTCAAAAATCATATTTCTAGGATCCAGTATGTTCCTGCTTCAGATTTTCTGGGTGGAGAAATTGAACTTTATTTTACCAAGAGTCATCCAGAATGAAAAAGTAAATGTGATGGATGAAATTTTAGAAGCTGAAGCAGAGGTTGGAATAACAAATGGACAGACAGAAAAGTCCATACCAATTGAAATGGGAGAGGAAGCATTTGTAAAATCAATGAATATAAGGATGCTATAATTATGAAATAAAAAAGAGGGTTTGGTGAAGCAGATTATAATAACAAAAAGTGAATAGACAGAATGCTTACCCGCATCCTGGGCTCACTGCAAAACTCCAGAGCCAAGCCAAGCCAAGCTCCACCCCTTCCAACAGCACTGGTGCATTGCCTTTACCTGTGCTCCCAGGGCTGACTCATTGCTTGCCTCAGGTGCTCAATCAGAGGTTCAGGCTGTGATTCAGCAGTTCTCATTTACTCCACCCCTTCACAACATGAACCAATGATCAAGGGTAAGCTTTTTCTAATGCAGAGATCTGCTATATTGTGATGCTTATGCAATTTCTATTGTAATACATGTTGGTACAATTCAAGATGAGTGACAATTGGTGAATATTCATATTTGTTAATGGGCCAGTGCTTGATGTTACTGGAGGCATGTGGTCGTGAGGTGCAGGTCCATCCTGTGCTCCATCAGTCCCATGTAGACCATCACCAGGTGTTGCATGTGATCAGTGATGGTAACACTGGAATGCTTTGATGGCATTTGGCTCCTCCTGGTGATCCTGAAGGCTCAAAGACTCACAGGGAGTAATACAGACGTTTCAGAGGTACCAGGAGGGGAAGGTCTGCTCCCCCGGGCAAGATACAGGCCATATTTCTATCCTGGGTCAACACTTCAGCTTATACTGAGGCATGTCCCAGCAACTTGCACCACACCTTCTGGCCAGATGTCTGCAGTTGCATAACTATATCAGGCACCAAAGTGGGTGTCCTGGTCTACCATGCGTTCATGATGGGGATCACTTTAGCAATGAAGATTGGAGTGTTGACCACAGTATCAGTAGGCCACGTACCTATTACCAGAGGGACTGTTGAGCCTCCCACCTCTAATAATCTCCCCCAAGGTGCAAGTAGGCCACACCACTTCAGTTCTACCTGCACCTTCCAAGGCGATTTTATTCTATGGGTACCTGGATCTAAATTCTCAGGGGCAGGGAGCAGAAGATTATTTTTATTACCAATCTGGGGTCTTACCTGATGATCAGTGCCTGTAATTTGGATCCTAAGCAGGGTGGCCCGTGTTGTCTGCAACCTTCTCAGGGCACTGGATCTGCTGTCTTGGGGTCTTTCATTCAGGTCCCGCAAGGTTTCATACAGTCTTTTCGTCCACCCTTGCACGGACTGGGAGTCTGTCTTCAGGGCAGCCTTAAGAATACAGTTATAACATTCAATGAGACCTGCCCCCGTTGGATTATATGTCAGGTGGAATCACCATTCAAAGTTATTTTCTTCTGCCCAGCGCTGTAGCGTTGCACCAGTAAAACGAGTTCCTTGGTTGCTCTCAATGACTTGAGGTGTCCCGTAGGCAGACATCAATCTAGAGAGTGCCTTGATGGCATATGCCTGTTTTGCTCTTGGTGCTGGATAGGCCTGCGGTAGCCCATTTGCAGTGTCAATGCAGGTTATGGCATATCTCGCCCCCTCAGACCGAGGAAGGGGCCCAATGTAGTTGACGTGCCATCACTGGAGAGGAGTGCGTCCTCTAGCAAGATGGGCTGTTGTTTCACACAATGATCTTGGTCTCACCTTAGAGCAAGCGTCACAATCCCAGCATGCCTGGGTGATGTCAGGTAGCTGTATGGGCAGTCCCCATGCTTTAGCAGCTGCCCACGTTGTCTTTTGTTGCAAATGTCATGGCTTCTGATGTAACCAATGGGTGATGTTCTCAGATGGGGAATTCTCAATCCATCAAACTCAGGCCAGTGTGTCAGCTTCATCATTTCCCAGTGACAGTAGGGGCTGATGACCCGAAACATGATAGACACATATAGTCCTGTGTTTGACTGTATTCCATATATCTAACCACATGTTTTTGCCCCAGATTGGTCAGGTGTGGTTAGTCCATTCTTGAGTGGCCCACTGTGCAATCCAAAGAGTGAGCCCCCAGTACACAGGCCAACTATCTGTACAGATATGCAGAATACCATCACCAGGTTCCTTGGTTATAACCATCCACCTGGCCTGCAGTTCTGTCCATTGGCTGCTCTAACCATCTGCCTCATCAAATCAAATTGTCTCAGTGGAAGGATGGTATGCTACTGCTCTCCACTTGCTTGGGTTGCCCTTGCTGGACCCATGTGTGTACCAGGCAGATATATCAGAGATATATCAGACTTATTTGGACATACCCCACAGCAGACCACCATTAACCATTCTATTATAGAATGCTTTTCATTAAGACATTGATTACCCGCATATAACCTCTGCCTGAGAGCAGTATGTACAGTCATGGTGGCCAGCTTGGCTATTTCTGGGCCATTCACCAAAACACTTTCTGGCCCAGAATCCCACAGTCTTAATAACCAAGCTGGCACACTTCCTCTAGGCTTCTGCTGAAATCACTATACTAAATCCATCAATTCTGTTGCAGTGTATGGCCAGGCTGTTGTGTATAAATTAGTTTAGGCAGTGGGCCACTGATCAGGTGGCACCCCTGCCGGTCTGTCCTGTACTTTTTTGTTTTCTGAGTTATAACAGGATGGACTTCTAGTGGATCTGTCAAAATCAGAAATTTGAGATCTAATTTAGATTTTTTATTTTCCTGATCAATGAAGTCTGTTGATTCAGAAATCTGGTCTTTGTTTTTTGAAATGTTACAAACTTGACCTGTTAGAAGATGCAGAATTGGTTTCTTCCCTGTTAATATGCCAAGTTCTTGCTCTAACTTTTCGATACGGGCTTTCAAAAGTTGGTTTTTATTCTCTAAAATATTGCTCTTCATTTCAGCATGAATTAAAGCATTTAATAGTGGCCATGCCACTAAGTCTCGCTAAGTCTCTGGAAGTAATTTGCCATGCGATATGGGGAGATATTTCCCATAATACATAGGGAACCCCATTTTTCAATGATAACTGCTAGATCATAATAGGGAGATCCCACAAATCCTGGGATCTGCCCTGGAATCACTTTATCTAGGGGGGTAGCGTTCTCCCCCCTAGACCCATTTATAGATATTCCATAGAAAGGACATTGTGTAAATTTCAGAATATTCGGCCTGGCTGGCTTGCCAAGTGTATAATCAATGAATATGAAGATGTTATAATCATGAAATAAACAAGAGAGTTTGGCTAAGCAGGTTATAATAAGAAAAAGGGAATAGATAGAGTGCTTACCCCTGTCCTGGGCTCGCTGCAAACCTCCAGAGGAGGGATCTCCAGAAGAAATCCTTTCCCTCTGGTAGTCAGCTCTTAAATGTGCCTAGGAGAGGTGGAGCCAGGGCATTATTACTCAAATAATCATGCTGTTATACCATTTCAGTACAGGGAGAAATTTAACTGTCTGTCTTTGTTAGAAACATAACTGTTAAGTTCCAATTTTCAGTTTAGATCCTCTAAACTTTGTAAAATAATTTTTTTTTTTTTTTTTTTTTTTTTGGATTTCAATTCCCAAGTTTCTCTTTTCTCTTTTTCTGTTTGACTTTTAACGGTCAGAAACAGTCAACAGGATTTGTTGAAAACCTTAAGGAAAACTGTAAGACACTCTGTGGGTTATAACTGAGGTTATATGAAATAACAAGGAAGGTAGGCTGGATAATAGAATTAAATATCAAGCAGCCTTTTGGATATTAATTATGTTTACAGATATATATTATTTTCCTCTCATTTTGGGTCACAATTTGATTTGAATTTCTCTACTAAATTTTTGTGCACTTTTAATGAGCTGATTGATTTGATGTTTTCAGCTTGTCTTCCACATTGCAAAGTATGGAGGCAGACTCTTTTTTAAGTTCTAGCAATGTCAACTGAAACAAACTGTCTAATACATCTTTTATTTGCTTAAAAATAGGAGCAAAACAGACTCAAATGAAATAACTAATAATAAATAACAAAATAATTGACAGTATAGGTCTCTTGGGAAAAGCAATCTATGATGGTAAAGAAATATGTAGCTACAACAACTTCTGTTGCCTCAAAACTCTCCCTTTCATCTTTACTACTTCTTCTTTACTACATTTTTACTATGTTTTGAGTTACTTTTCTCACGTGTTACCTAGCACTTTTTCTCATGCCTATTCTCATTTTTCCCATTAGGATCATGTTTCCAATTTTTTAAATCTATTTCTGTTGTTTTATTTTATGTCTTTGGAATTCACCACTTCTTACAGTGAATTTTCTCTCATTTTCATTAAAGTTCTGTTAACTTTGATTATTTAATGATACTAAGATTACCTCATTAGCCCCCATCTTCTGGTCAAATCTCTTCACCATCAGATTTAATAGGGTTATGTTTAGGAAGATAAGAGTTTTAACAGAAACTAGGGAAGAAATGTTGAAAAACCAGTGTTATCCCTCAGAAATCAGGGGAAAGTATTTAGTATGATCTGTTTCTCCGTTAGAAAAATACACACAAAGGTACACTTTAAACTTGTTTTGATTTGTAAACAGGAAGAAATAAAGCAGGTGGTAATTTCATTGCTTGCCAAGGAGTCAGTTAAGATACATGAATTTTTCTCATTCCAACACTGTCGATACAGAGAAGTATGACAATATGCTGGAGATATAGTTCATTGTATTACTCTTTTACTAGACCTGTAAGCAAGCTATCATTTCCTTTCTTTTATTCTTTTATGTTATAATTATCTGTATCCTTTCCAGAACTGACTCAAAACCCTTAAAACCTTTTGCTTCTTTATAGGTAGTCTTAATTCCTTAACATGTTTCCATGGGCCATTCAGGATGACGTAATTCCTTTCCTCCTGCAATTCCCTGAGCTTACAAAAGAGGCTAACATCTCCATCCTTTTCTGTGTAAGTGCTGAAACAGGTAGTTAATTTGAGTGGGAGCAGGAACTGGAATGAGGTTGGAAGACCTGAAGTCATTGTCGATCAGTGGTCATTGCATAGATGATGGAAAATAAGAGATACTGCTAGAGGAAAAGGGTGATGAGGAGGAAAATCTTTCTTTCTAACAGTTCTCTCTCTTGGCCTACTGCACCTTCTATCCAACACTGAACACCTTTAGGAACAGGGACCATTTCTATGCCCTTCCTCCTCTTTCTCAGTGACACAGAAGATCCAGGTAGTTTAGCTGTTTGTCAGCAATGCACTTCTTGCACAGCAGAGAAGGTTAGAGGCAGCTGTCTTGGTGGAAGAAGGATATGGAATGAGGGGAGAGAATCTTGTACTGACAGGGAATATGTATTCTGAGGGAGACTGAGACAGGTCTGAAAAGTAGGAGAGTGGACCTTCTCCATTTTCAGAGTCCTGCCTGCACTTTTCAGGTCCCACAGTAAAACAATACTCTCTCTCCCAGAACTATCTGTATTCAAGGTCTCCTAGGCACCATTTGTAGTTCTTTTTTTCTCAATCCCATTATTTCTCCTCTCTGTTCTCCTCTGTCGCACCTAACAAGGTCAGTTTTCCTGTACACTAAGGAAGGACTTTGTTACTGTTAAGTAAACTAGCCACACTGACAGCTTGCAAGATAAATCTTTTCAAGGTTAATTTATTGATGAATCAATGTGGTCCTGACTCAGAAACCTCAGCACTATTATGTTGCCACGATCCTTGTATTTGAATGAAAGCTTCTATTCTTTAACATCAAATGAATATGTAAATTGTGGAAATGTATGAAGAAACTCTTGTTTTAATGATCTTTTGTAAACACTTCCATTTTATTGTTATTTATCTTATGATTTTTATTCCCCAAAAGTAACAGAAAGAATAAGGCAGAAAAAAAATAAGATGAAATGAGAAATAGCTCTTTCAATCTGCACAAAATAATGAACTCAGTGGAAGTTATTTGTGGAGGTACTTATGAAGTTGAGAAAGAATTTAAAAACTTTGTGTTATTGTTTAATGACAGCTGAAATGCACTCACTAGTGCTGAGTACGGGGACGGGATTATTTCCCTAGTCCTGCTCACCACTCCATTCGTGATACAAGCTAGGATGCCCTTGACCTTCTTGGCCACCTGGGCACACTGCTGGTTCTTATTCAGCTGACTGTCCAACAGTACACCAAAGTACTTTTCCATCAGGCAGCTTTCCCGACACTCCTCCCCAAGCCAGTAGGGTTGCCTGTGGTTGTTTTGACCAGAATGCAGGACCTGACATTTGGCCTATTGAAACTCATACAGTTTACCCTTGCCCAACTGGATTTAACTCCATTGACCACAACTCTTTGGTCCCGGACAG
>JAPSGF010000171.1:383933-413502 GCA_035772895.1 Perdix hodgsoniae
CAGGGGGCTGTGTGCTCAGGGAGTAACAAGTCTTTAATAGTAAGACTTACACCATTATGTACCTCAGTCTTATCCTGATCCTTGGTTACTGTTTTGCCCTCAGAGTCCAACAAGGGATAGAGATTCCCCCTTGTCCTCCTCTTGCTGCTGATGTACTTATAGAAATATTTCATGTATATGCATGAAAACTGGCATGTAGTATCCAGACAAAGATACAAAATGATGTAGTTAGGGATTGCCTACATAGCAATGTTACATTTTTCTATGCTCTGTAGCAGGATCTCTGAGTCTTTTGCACAGGCCAGTGATGCCCCAGGATGCAAAATATACATCAGATTAAAACTGCAGAAAGAGCACAGCAAAAAAATGCTTCATGAGAGTCTTGAAGTCACTGCTTCCCTTGAAGCCTTGGCTCTACTAGGAGATGCATTTCTCCTAAATATTCCTGTCTCCATTCCCAGTTTATGAATAAGAAGATCTTGTTCACTTTCTGTGACAGCACTGAAAGTTCAGAACATCTGCAGCTTGGTATGGGAAGTTTGAGAAAGAGTCTGAAGGGAAAAAGGATCATCCTAAATCACCTTATTAGACTCAAGACTTTCCAGAGGTCCTCTCAGTGGCAAGACTTTCAGAATTATTATGTTATTATTATACTATGTTCTCACTGTATTATTATGGATAAACTGCTTGCTGATCTTTGTCTGGATATCGCATGCCAGTTTCATACATAGATGGCAACTGCTTCCAGACTACAGAAATTTACTTTGTTGATATACCTACTCTATTTTTGTCAATTTTGAAGACTATTGATAAACAATGAATGCTTAACACTACAGTTGTAAACCTATTGTTCATGTTTTTTACAGTATTTTTCTGGTAATGTTCTGAATATCTTCTGTTTTCATAAATAGTTAATTCTTGTAAAGCCATATGTTAAGCTGTCATTGCAGAGGGAAAAAAAAATAAAATTGTCATTTCTCTCTCAAACCATATGTAAATAGCTAGAAGTTGATTTTAAACAGTGATATGAAGACTTAGCATCTTAATGCTGTTTATACAATAATGATCACTATATGCTACAATCATAGAAAGCACCAGAAACATTAAGATGACTATCAAAGTATGCATTAAATACAATGTATCAAGGAAACTTCTATTTCTGAATAAACTACAGTGAATTAAATTAAACAAGTTTAGCCTTACAAACTTATATTACATTGGCAGCAGACCTCTGGCTTTTTGTCATTATTTATAAGTGAATGAAACAACTTGAAATATTTCTCTGAAATTAGTCCAAGGAACAATGATTTCTTATATTTGAAATTAAGGTAGAATTTTCAGTAACATTGCTGTATAGGAATGCAATTTTGATGTCTTCTCACCCTAGCTATCATAGCCTAGGTATGTGCTATTTCTGCAGAAAGAAAATCAGAAAGAGAGCTTGTTAGAATGTTGCAGATTATCTTTGAGAAAAAGTAGCATGATTAGGTGTATGTCCACAACCCCTAACTTGGAGTAGAAGGCTGATAAAATATTTTTTTATCTATGAATTGTTGCTCATATCTTAGTCCTAAAAAAAAAAAAAAAAAAAAAAAAAAAAGTTTGTTTTTTTTCAGGTACTCATATGCATGTGATATATATGCATATGCTAACATGCATGCACTTATCTACATGTATGTCTGTGTCTATTTATATATGTATACACACAACTTGGTATTTTTGAGAATGTTCAGAAGAAAGTTTTTAAGTTGGATAAGGACTAGACACTTTTTAAATTATCTTGTCCTTCATTCTGCCAGTTTCTCTGCAGTACTGACAGAGAAGAAGCTGGTGTCTTTCACCAGGCTTTTTTGTGCTCCATGACCCTTATCTAGCACAGTAACCATTGCATTGCGTATGTCTGTTATTGTGGAAGGGATATATGTATCTTGAGGCAAAGGACCTTAGCTGCTCATACATACTTCTCCATTTCAAGGCAAGTTTGTAGCCTGTAGAAGAATTGTTTCCAATTGTACTTTAGGGGAGAAAACAGCTATGTTCTTGGATGATTTATTCTGTTCTGACTGAGCGACTGAAACTAGAATAAAAGCCAAGAGCTGCCCTGGTCACCATCTGTAAGAACCTACAGCCCAAACCAGAAATCTGCTAGTAGTTTTTCTTAATCAAGTTGCAGCTAAATGCCAAGACTGGAAGATGAAGATAGGCAAATTCAGCCTGGAAATAAGCCATGGATTTTCAACAGCAAGGGTAATTAACGTTGTTAGGACCTAATGAGGCTTGTGACTTCATCATAGAAATACTTACATTGTGATTAGAGGTTTTTCTAATAAGAATATTAGTTAAACCAGATTTATTATCCTTATAGCAAAAAAAAAAAAAAAAAAAAAAAAAAGGTACAGGTACAGGCATTGGGGTACAGTCAGGGTAGCAGCATTTTTATCTTTCCTCTTAGTACAGACTTGCTCAAATTCCTGGAACAGTCCCAGGAATTTGCTAAAATAGTTTTCTACCCATAGTTGTCACTGTGGATCACTGTAAAATTTCAGAAATATTTGTGTGTCTTATTTGTACCTCCTTTCCTAAGGTCATCTTTGTACACACTGTCTTCAAAAACTGCCTGCACCGCAGGTTCCTTCTGGCTCCTTCTGGCTTCCTTCTTTTACCCTCTCATACCTCTGAAGTATCCATTTCTCCTTGCCTTCATCTTATGCCATGCTTAAAGTAAAATTACAGTGACACTTTATTACAAAATAAGTTAATTTCATTCCTTGTCAAGCTTGTAATACATGTGTAATTTTTGATGTGTTTATCTAATGCAGAACCGTATAGGATGCCACCATTTTTACTATTGGGTATTTATTTTGACATCAGATTTTTTGCACATTTTAAAGCTTTTGTTTCTGTTCAGAAAAATATAGATTTAAAAATGGCATTAACTTTTTTGATATTTTTTGTGTGTACTTAGAGATGAACTTCTGCGCTTTGTTGTTGGAAATATAGTTCTACAGCTTTTTACTGTTGGTTGCTGTGCAAAATCTTAGGAAGCCAAGAGAAAGAGGTCCTAGATTCTATTCTACCCTGATCATATTTTACTATATTCCAGTCAATTACTGAAGTTCTATGTCTCGGTTTGACCTGGTTTGACCTAGGTCAATGACAAAGAGGTAAAGGGACCCATAGACCCATACTCTGGGAAAAAGCATATGGGGGAAGAAAAGGTAGGGAGATGGGCCTGGACAAATGATAATGGCAGCACCTAGCTAAGGAAAAACTTAAATATAGTAATAGAATGTGAGATAATAAAATATAATACAATTTGACTATAATTGAAGCTAAAAAATGAAATAAAAATTAGAGAGTTTCTGAAATCAAAGTTACATTAGTAGAGTAACTAATGCTGTAGGCAATACAGCAGGGAGCAAAGAAACAAGTAGAAAGTCTTGTGACTCCCAGTGTTATCTTTCCCTCTGAATGAAAAACAGAAATGAAAAAATGGAGTCTTCTGAGAGTTGTAGTTCATTCTTTTCTTCTGAATTGAGGAGACCAGAAATATCAACAATCCAAGAAACTGCAGCAAAGATCAGTGATCTTTGATGTAATTTTACTTATCCTGTACTTCATCCTTAAAAACATCTGTTGACAAATATACATACTGCCAAAATACAGCATGTTTGTGAAGTGAGGGATAGTTCCCTCTGCTAAGATAAGGTGTATAGAAGCTCAGTAGAGAGACATGATCTATTTTTTCAGTTGAACGTCTGATTGCTACTCAGTGCATTCAGTTTAAACATTTACAGTCCATGTATTTATGTTAACTGAAAATGGATTGGCAAATATGCTTTTTTTTTTCTTTTTTTTCCCCCCCCACTGTTCAGACTGGGTTTAGCCAGCTTATCAAAATAAATAAACTTATTTGCTGTAACTTCAGCCTGCACTGCACTGTGCCGCATGCTTTGCTTTTAGCACAGACAGGGTTAATAGCGTGCCTGTGTTGGTTGTTGCCACACTGTGCCCAGGGCTGAGACAGTCTACTCAGTGGGGTAGAGTGTTGATCATGATGAAACAAAGCAGATGTCTGGCTGCAGTGTGACCTGTGCCAGGATGCATATAGCCTTTGGGCACCATGTTGGATGTGCCTGGCCTAGATGGTGTTTGGTTTAGTTTTATTATCTTCGCTGATTTTTTTGTATTATGTTTTAAAAATTTGAATGGGAAGAAAAAAAATTTCCAGAAATATCACATTAAATCAGGAATACATGACCACATCTATGACAGCTACGTACTCGATATCTTTTTCTTCTAATCAACAATGAAAATAAAATTGTGTTCAAAGAATTTTAAAATGATCTATTATCTTTTCTTGTTTGCCAGAGAAACATAATCTCTGTTGAGAACTTTTCTGTCTTCATGTAAACATTTCCATGAAATGTAGTTTCCTTTGGAGAACATGCCACTGAGACTGTTATTCAGATGATCAGTGTTAGTCTTCTATGTCAATAATTGTATACATTTCTTGAACTGCTCCAAACAGATTCCTTAACTATCTGGCTGAGTTTTCATTAATGTCCCAGAAAGCTTTTCTACCTCTAAAATCTAAGAAATTTTCAATAATGAACGTAATTATTAAAATTAGATGAGTTTCCTAAGAAATTTACTGACAAATGCCATTAATTTAGAACAAAACACAGTTATTATCCGCAATGCTCAAGCATAACATTTTCCAGACAAGGTGTTCTTGAAAACTCACTGTACAGCCTTATAACAGCTAGATGGCACTACTGATAGTGAATTGAGTATGATGTGAAATACCAAGTGAAGTTTTAGATTTGAATTTCTTACCAAGAGACGTAATAGAAAACAGCATTTTCTGTTAGCATTTATAAACTATATTGGTAAAAAATTTCAAAATTTGGTACTTAAATTATTTCCGTCCATGCTAAGTAACAATATTTTCATCCATTTTTTTCTGACTTCTGATTCCATCATGTGTTCATTTTTGCCTTTGGCTTGGTGTTAAAGAGAATGGCGAACTCATAGCGAAGTCTCATAAGGTTAAAGAAAGCGCATCCAATAGAGAGAAAGCTGACCAGATGGTATTCCGGTCTTTTCCTTCCTTTATCCAGATGTTCTTTGCCTTGCATGGCCTCCGTGATTCTGTCAAGACCTTTGTGTCCTCCATTACAAGAAGCTGGGAAAACGCTTTCAGTGACTTTCATTCCACTGAGTTCTCTTCAATGTGCATTTTCTTGCTCAGTATTGCAAAGTAAATATAATGTGCTGGGCAATTGGTGTCAGGGCATTGAGGGGCTCTGGGAAGAGACTGGGGATGACCTGTGCTGGACATGGTCAGTTCCAATGTCTTCATTAGAGCTATAATAGGGGATATCAGCAAAGCTGTCTGTGGCTCCGGAAGAATGTATTTAGAAAAGGGAAATATGCCATGAGGGCAGAGAGGAGAGAGGAAAAACATGAAAAACAGGCCTGTGAACAGCAAAGGGAGAGAAGAAAGAGGAGAAAAATGTACTCCAGCCAAAGGTGCAGAGATTTCTCCTGGACCTATAAGTGACAGTGGTCCCATTATTAAATCCCCTTGTAAGATGGCTGAATTCTTGTATAAACTACAACAAACTTTTTTTTGACAGCTGAGAAAGGAGTAGTAGCAGTATCCTCTGTAGCACGGCTGCTCCTACAATTAATGTGTATCAGTCCTCTGAGAAAGCATTGAAAAGATGAAAATAAGCTTTTAAGAAGCCCATATCAGACAACTGGAAAATAAAACTAACTTGACCTCAGATCCTCTAGAAATAAGACCAGTAATTACTAAAAAAAAAAAAAAAAAAAAGTCCAAGATAGACCAGCAGGATTGTCACATGAAGAGTAACCCCCTGCCCACATCACATTACATGTGACAGTGTGCCTGCACACAGCTGCCAAACTCAGGGATTAATTACAGTGACTTAAACAGAAACTGCGAAAGAGCATACCCGCTTGACTCCTCAGGACATGAGGAGCTGAAAGTGTCGTTATTAATGGACACAAGATTTCTAAACTTGCATCCATTACCACACATTTGGCCCAGATGTGACTGTGATGCATAAAGAGGAAAATCATTCTCTGATTCAGTGGATAATGGCTGCACATAGGACATTGTGACCATATAAAAGCAGTGTCCCAATAAAAACTGGTCTGTGGACTTCAATGGAGGAACTTCAAAATTGTATCAGAGAACTGGGAATGAAGGAGGTGATTCATTATGATGCTTTTGAGAGTCCAGACCTGGTTAAGTTCTCAGCTGGGATGAAAGACCTTATCTTACAACAAGCTCCTCCGTACAAATATGTCACACTGGTGTCCATACTAAACCCTTTAGTTGCTGCAGAGGCTGTTGTCCAACAAGCCACCCAGTTGGTGGCTGATCTAGAAGAAACAGAGTGCCCTAGGACCAGGTGCAACATCTGCAAATGGGAAGGGGCAGAAGTCCTCCCTATAACTAAAACTAGGAGACCTGCCCCACAGACTTCTCAACTGGGATCGCTATAGGTATCCTGAAAACAGAATTTTAATGATTTAATCTGGGCTGGGGTTCAATTTGCAAAAACTGATTGCCAGCCCAATCATGCTCTCCTCCAGCAATGAAGGCAGCTGGAGGAAAACAAAAAGTTTCAAAATATCCCCCAGAAAGCAGGGGTAAGAAATACTGAAAAAGTACTAATGAGAACATGGAACTTGGAAGATTTCATAGCTCCTAACAAAAGGAAAATGCATCCTCAAGTGACCTGGGCCACTGTGTTTGAGCCACCTGAGAAAAAAGAATTGTTGACTGTGCAGTTACTTGCATGACAGGGGAGACCAGTCCCCTAGCACCTAGGGCCTCCAGAAGAGACCAAAGGCACTATACTGAAATATTTTTTTGGTCTTGGAAAAACATACAGTGAGTTATGGCATTAGTAGACACGGGCATAGAAACCTCACTTATTTATAGTGATCCAACAAAATTCCATGGAGATAGGGTGATGATTGGTGGGTTTGGGGGACAGACCAGCATTGTAACCCAGACATGGTTGAAGCTGGAGGTTGGGCATCTCCCACCCTGGAAGTATAAATTGTCTATTCCCCCAGTCTGGTTACTAGTTACAGTGTATATACTGAGCATAGATACACTATGGAGTCTCTCTCTCCAGATGACTGTGGGAGCACCTCACCCATGAAGACAGGCTGAAGAAGCAGGGCTTGTTCAGTCTGGAGAAGAGTAGCTTTGGAGTGATCTCATTATGCCTTCTAAAATTAAAAAGGGAGATTAGATTACAAATAGGAGGGAAATAAATATTTTATGCAGGTAAATAGTGGTAGGAAAAGGGGGAATGGTTTAAAACAAAGGGAGAAAAGATTTAGATTAGATGTCGAGAAAGTTTTACAGTGAGAGGTGAGTGGAGATAGGCTGGAACACGTTGGTTAGAGAGGTTGAGGATACCCTATCCCTGAAGGCGTTCAAGGCCAGGTTGGATGAGGGCCTAGTGTATTAGTTCCAGTTTGAAAGGGAGATGTTTTCCTCAGAGTGTCTAATATGATACCAGGTGTTTTAGTTCTACGAGAAAAACAATGCAGATGTTTATAGTTACTGCTAAGCAGTGTTGTACAGATCCAAGGCCACTCTCAGCAAAGGGCCCAAAGAGCTGGGAGGGAACAGGGATAGCTGACTTAAACTGTCCAAAGGCTCATTCTGTACCATAAAATATCATGCAGAAGGAGTTTTGAAAGGGATGGGAATTCATCTTGCTGTCTTCCACTGCTTCGGGGGCTAGATGGACACTGGCTGGGGTGGTGAGTAATTGCTTCTGCATCATTTATTATATGCATTCATAGATATATATGTACAGTCATAACTATTATCCTTTCTATTTTCTCTATTTTAATAAATAATTTTATCTCAACCCATGAGTTCTACTCTGTTTTTATCAATTCTCTCTTCCATCCCACTGGGATTCTATGCTCCTATGATCATGTCTTCAGCCTAATTCCACATCTCAGAAAATTCTCTAAAATGAGTGATTTAGAGTATATATTCTATTCCTGTTGGTAGTTTAGGAAAGGTTTGTATGAAGTTGTTATACTTCTCTTTTTGTTTTTATCTAGGAAAATCATATCTTGAAAATGGTTTATTTGAAACTTTCAAGCTCAGTTCTTATCCAGTACAAATTCATTTAAATTACAAACTAACTCTGGGCTAACTCAGGTGTAAATGAAAAACTCATCCACGGGATTGCAATGGTGGTTCACAGAATCACAGAATCACAGAATTGTAGGGGTTGGAAGGGACCTCTAGAGATCAAGTCCAACCCCCGTGCTAAAGCAGGTTCCCTATACCAAGTTGCACAGGTAGGTGTCCAGGGGGGTCCTGAATATCTCCAGAGAAGGAGACTCCACAACCTCCCTGGGCAGCCTATTCCAGTGCTCCGTCACCCTCACCGTAAAGAAGTTCTTGCGCACATTTGTGTGGAACTTCCTATGCTGCCATAGTTTCTGGCCATTTCCCCTTGTCCTGTCCCCACGCACTACTGAAAAGAGTCTGTCCTTGCCACTATGGCCCCCACACCTCAGGTATTTATAAACCTGGATCAAATCCCCTCTCAGCCTTCTTTTCTCAAGGCTAAACAGACCCAGCTCACTCAGTCTTTCCTCATAGAGCAGATGCCCCAGGCCCTTTGCCATCTTTGTGGCCCTCCGCTGGACTCTTTCTAAGAGATCCCTGTCTTTTTTGTACTGGGGAGCCCAGAACTGGACACAGTACTCCAGATGAGGCCTTACCAGGGCAGATTAGAGGAGTCACCTCCCTCAACCTGCTGGCAATGATCTTTTTTATGTACCCCAGAATGCCATTGGCCTTTTTGGCCACAAGGGCATACTGCTGGCTCATGGGCAACCTGTCTTCCACCAGGATGCCCAGGTTCCTCTCTGCAGAGCTCCTCTCCTGCAGGTCTTGCCCCAGCCTGTACTGGTGCTTGCAATTATTTCTTCCTAGGTGCAAGACTCTACACTTGCTTTTGTTAAACCTCATCTGGTTTCTTACTGCGCAGCTCTCCAGCTTGTCCAGGTCTTGCTGAATTGCAGCACAGCCTTCAGGTGAGTCAGCCAATCCTCCCAAATTCGTATCATCAGCAAACTTGCTGAGGGTGGCCACTATCCCCTCATCAAGGTCGCTGATGAAGATGTTGAACAAGACTGGACCCAGCACAGACCCCTGGGGGACGCCACTAGTTACAGGCCTCCAGCCAGACACTGCACCACTAATGATGACCCTCTGCACGCTGCCAGTCAGCCAGTTCTTGACCCACTTCACTGTCCACTCATCTATCCCACACTTCCTCAGCTTTGTTATAAGGATGTCATGGGGGACAGTATCAAATGTCTTTCTGAAATCAAGGTAGACTACATCAACCGCTCTCCCCACATCCACCCAGTGAGTGACAGCTTCATAGAAGGCCATTCATAGAAGGTTGGTCAATCATGACCTCCCCTTGGTGAATCCATGCTGGGTACTACTGATAACCTCCTTTTCTCCCAGTTGTCTGGAGATGGCATCCAGCACAAGCTGTTCCATCACCTTCCCTGGGACAGAGGTGAGGCAGACTGGCCTATAATTACCTGGGTCCTCCTTCTTGCCCTTTTTGAAGACCAGCGTGGCCTTGGCTGTCCTTCAGTCTTCAGGCACCTCCCCAGATCTCCAAGACCTCTCAAAGATTATAGAGAGCGGTTCAGCAATGACCTCCACCACCTCTCTCAGCACCCGTGGATGCACCCCATCAAGTCCCATGGATTTATGGACCTTAGTGTTTCCAAGGCACTCACGGACCACCTCTTCCCTGACTAAAGGAAAGTCTCCCATTCCTCAGACTCTCTCATTAACCTCCAGGCTCTGGGATTCCTGAGGGGGAGCCTTTTCACTGAAGACAGAAGCAAAGAAGGCATTCATTATTTCCACCTTCTCAGCATCCCCCGTTACCAGAACACCCCTCTCACTTAGTATGGGGCCCACATTCTCCCTAGCCTTCATTTTGCTGTTAGCGTACTTAAAAAAGCCTTTTTTATTATCCTTTATCACTTTAGCTAGATTCAACTCCAGGTGGGCTTTAGCCTTCCTTGTTGCGTCTCTGCAGGCCCTGACTACATTCTTGTATTCTTCCCAAGTGGTCAGACCCTTTTTCCACATTTCATGAACCTTCTTCTTTCCTTGGAGCTTGCACATGAGTTCCTTGCTCATCCATGCAGGTCTGCTGCCACCTTTTCCCGATTTCTTAGTCACAGGGATGCACTGATCCCGAACTTGGAAGAGGAGCTGCTTAAATGCTAACCATCTCTCACAGTCCCCCTTACCTTCTAACACCCTGGCCCACGGGATCCAGCCCCAAGTAGGTCCTGGAAGAGATTAAAGTTTGCTCTCCTAAAGTCCAGGGTAGCAATCCTAATTTTGCTTTGCTTCTTCTGCTCAGGATATTGAAATCCACCATCTCATGATCAGTACAACCGAAGTTGCCCCCAACTTTTACTTCCTTAACAAGTCCTTCCTTGTTGGTGAGAATAAGGTCTAGTAACACCCCACCCTGCGTCGGACCCTCAACCACCTGCATCAGAAGGTTGTTTTCAATGCACTGCAAGAATTGTCTGGACCGTGCATGCCTGGCCATGGTGGTTGTCCAGCAAATATCTGGATAATTGAAGTCCCCCATAAGTACCAGCGCCTGGGAGCATGACGCTACCTCCAGTTGCTTATGGAAGGCCTCATCAACCTCCTCCTCCTGATCAGGGGGCCTGTAGTACACGCCCACAACAGTGTCACCCTTACCAGCCTGCCCCTTGATTCTTACCCACAAGCTCTCCACTGCTACATCACTCTCCCCCAGGTGGAGTTCAATACATTCTAGCTGCTCTCTCACCTAAAGAGCAACTTCACCACCCCGCTTTGCCAGCCGATCTTTCCTAAAATGCACATAGCCCTCCATGACAACATTCCAGTCATGAAAATTCAGTTCATTGAAATGCAAACAGCAATAGGCTCAGAATCTTTAGTGAAATTGTTTAGTTAAGTTTTAGTTTATCTTAAAATAACTACCTTATTATTTTATATAGGAGATACAATTCCTTCCTCTTAAATCTATTTTCATACCTCTTCTTAGATGAGATGGACTTGAGTTTGGGAAAAGTAAAAGCATAAAATATTTTACTGATCACAGTTACGTTAAATTATTCAATATTGAGGAAGGAAACAAAGTTGTCTGCAAAAGTTAAAGAGGATGTTCGCCTTTGTAATTCCTCTATTCTATAATCCATGTACTCAAAGAATGATTAGGATATCATTGCCAAGAATTAACTTACTGGCCACATATAGTTAATAAGGCCATTAGACAGAAAATCTGGGTCCAGTGATAAATAGCATTCTTTTCATGATTTCTCCTGAAGTTTTAGTTTGGAACTAAAATGAGTGGTTGAACCTTACTCTGACTGAAAGTAAATTAAAGTGAATTTTAGGTCCTAATCCTGAAATGATGAAATGTAGATATAGCTGGTTATTTTTTTTTTTTTTTAATATTATAAACCTAGTTACACTTTTTTTCCTGATTTCTCAAGTATTTTCTATATAGTCTTTCTTCAGCTTTGACCATGTTTCTTCCTCAACGTAATGTCTGCTTTAAAATATTGGACTAAACCTTCTAAGTCTTATAATCAACATCAGTTCTAGAACAGAAGAAGGGAAATAATGTTATTCACTGATAGATCTTGTGGACTCTAATATTTGCTTTTGCACAGTTCTACAATGTCTATGTGTGTTTTTTTTTTTTTGTCACAGGAAGGAGAAGAAAAATTGACTTGGAATGACCGTATGCCTGGATATGCAGCAAATTTTGGATTGATTTTATTTATGGTAATATAATCTATTTCTCCAAACTTATAAGGTGTGATAAACTTAGTGATGAATATCTTGGATGGAAACCTGAATAATACTCTCAAAGATGCTAAAATGTACAGATAGCTAGGATAATGACCTACAGTTGATGAGAAATACATGTCCTACTAGAAAGATTCATAGATCATAAAATGCGTCTCCAGCTTTATCATCTTCTTTTGAAATGCTGCTTATGAGAGGATTGCATACTGTAATGACAGCAGCTTGTTGCTAGATGCCATCTCTCCACAGGGCTTCTGCTCTGTACTCCATTATCTGAAAAAAAGAAATCCTATGTGTATTTCCTTGAATGCACAGAATTGAGTGTGTTCTGATATTAAGAAACTTGAAGTCTAATGAGGTGAAGTATAGGATAAATAAAAATGCCGCTGAGAAATATTTGTCCAGTACGCACGCTGATGAACTATACTGTAGTTGTGGAAGACCATGGTATACTATCCTCACCTGGAACAAGAATAAAGTACAGATCTGATTGTAAAGTATGGACACTATGATTGTAGAGAAGTTTTGTAGCAGATCGTGTGATGAAACTGCTGGATTTTGTGAAGAGAAATATGAATGACTGGCTAACAAACCTTATATTACGTTGTCAAGAACCAATTCTCATCCACATCTAACAATGAAACATGCCAGTCTGCACCACACTCTGACCTGGGAAACTTGCTCAAGAACTAAATTATTTTAAAATATGTTAAAGTTTGTATTTCTAGTTTACTGCACACTGCATATATTGCATAAGATGTTATGTGAAGATTTAATTTCTTTCTCTAATAGAGAGAAGACATTTCATGTTCATATTCAAGTCAAATTCATGTTTACAAGTTCATAAATGTATGTATACATATATAGAGAGATATATGTATCTGTTGCATGCTAGGTATATTATATGTGAATGTGAGTATTAGGTGTGTCTTCCTGAAGTCACAGCAAGCATTTACTTTTTATACAGGACTTCTGACTGACATTATCTGGGACTTAGCTAAACTGCAGTAGTTTTCTTCTCTGGACAAAAATAATAATAATAATAATAATTGAAAATCATTTGCACTTTAATAAGTCAGTGTACATGTTTTCACTAATTTGGATTAGAATTAATGGAACATCATGCATATGCTTAAAATATTTGCTTTTTTTGGCTACTGAATAAAACCGAAGAAGAAGAAACAATGTTTGTAAAGTAACTAAGAGAATTATAATTACATTCTCAAAGCTAGCTCAGATGTTACTAGTCACATAGTAATAGTGTTTATGACTAAGCACAAAGACCTGATTAAATGTAACAAATCGTTATTTTCAGATAGAGTGCTTACAGGTGGTCTCAAGTTAGTTTATTTCATCTTTAAATGTCTGCTAAGCATGAGCTTGAAGTGCTTTCCTGCATCATAGCCTATGTATTACTGCTCTTGCTTGTGGTAATATCTCAAGGAGATTTATAAAAGTAAAATGTATAGCTTCAGTTCTTCAGTTCCTCCTGGTGACTAGAGGAACTCTGCTGTCTTTTACCATTAGGAAAGGTGGCCACAATTATTTTTCTAGAATATTTAGTAAAGCATTGGTAAAGCATTAGCACATACAGAAGACAACTTACAAGCTATGTATAAAACTCAAGTCCGCTCTTTGTGAAAAGCCATCTCCACTCTATTCTTTATTATATGTAACTTTATTTTATTTTATTTTTTTCCCTGCTCATTAGTTATACATAATTGTAAACACTGGATTGAAATTTTACTGTCAGCATCTATAGTAGAATTGCACTAAGGAAAGTAAAAGTTTCATCAGTCTCTGTTATTATTCACACAGGGTAATGTTTTTAGCTGTGAAAACTACATAAATATAAATGATGAAATTGAGAATACTCAGGCACAGATACAAAGATACACACACAGGTGCTGCTTTCCAGTGTTGCAGAAGAGAGTACAGAAAAGGGATGTTTAAGATAATCTTTTCAAAGACCAAAGGTCTCAGACGAACTCATTAGTTATAAATGGGTACCGAACAATTGTGTTGCCTGTTACTGAACAGTGGTTGTTTTAGGCCACAGAGAAAACATATAACACATTTAATATATGTAAGTAAAAAATACTTATTTTAGTTTTTATTAATTTTACTGAAACATTAAAAAAAAAGAGAGCAAGTAAACATACGACTAGTGGGATATTTAACCTTGTTTTTGTGAAACTAATGCATCAATATGGTTTGATTGAAGTGGTTGCAATCCTTAGTGAGTTAAGATGCTTTACAGTAATTTTTTTTTTTAAATGAAATTTTACTCTTCTTATGCTTCATCCTTGAAAATAGTTGTTCATGAATACAGCCTATAAATGATGACATAAATGAAGTGCAATTGTGAATCAGGGGATATTTTTCTCTGGTAAGATAGTCCTCATAAGAGTTTAGTAAAGAGATGATCAAATTTTGAGTTGAATATTTGATTGTAACTACACATTCCATTTAAAGATTCAAAGGTTCTATATTTGTGTGACTGAAAATGGAGTTGCAAATATATGAAAAAATGGATGTATTTTTTCAGCATTCTTGAAACCTGTTCTCAAATTTCTGTATCAAAATGGAAAATAAGGCTGCTTATTTTTTACTGTTCATAGTGTTATGTTTAGTCAGTTTATGAAAATGCTTAAAGTTATTTGCCATAACTTGAGTTACCACCACACTGTGACCTCCATGTGTCCTGGTTTCAGCTTGTACAATGCTGATCATGCATCAGTGTTTGGTTGTTGCTGATCTGTCAATGTTGCTGATCTGTCAATGTTGCTGACAGATGGAGGCATGCTTCCTTTCAGCGGGGTGGAGTCACTGCCATGATGACACAGTGACAGGGGGCTGACTACAGTACAACAATACAGGCTGTGCTGGCCTCTTTCAGCCTGCAGGCCATGGGTTTTGTGTTCTGTTCTTCTCATTCCCAACTTTATACAGTGGAGTTTCCCTGAAAATTCCAATCCTAAAAGCTGCTAGCAATTTTCTTATTGCAAGCTATTTCTCTTTATTTCTCATTTTCAAGCAAAATCTCCTTTCAAGCAGAACAGTGTTTGTTTTTCTTTCCTGGCCTTTCTCTTCTTAAATAAGTGTACTGGTTTTCTTGTTCAGTTAGTCGTTACACCTGGTTTATAGTTTTATGCCACCATATAATTCCAATGTTTCCAATTCCAGTTTTACAGGTGCTTTAAAATCTGATCAAAGTCCTTCTGTTTACATAAAGCCTCTACCTGGCTATAGAGGGCACAAGAACCAAACTTGGTTTAAGCAGTCTCTTTTGAAAGGATTTTTGAAATAAGTTCATAAATATTATTTTTGCTCAATAAGACTAGTGGTAGGAGGAAGTCTAGCCCCAGCTGTCCGTATACCATTTTTGCTTGTATGTCATTAGTAACAACATGTCATAACATGACAATTCATAAACTTTGCACTTAGAAGGTGTATGTTGCAGCAAAGATTTCTAGTGTAGCTATTACATTCTCAGTAGCTGCTGCAAGAGAGTAGTCTGGCATCACCTTTCTTTCTGTTACTTGTGCTTGACTCAGACAGAAGTAGAAAACCAACTATTGTAATGGCAGAAGAGTTCTGTCTGTTCCTTCTTTTGAAAAATACTGCTCTATTCCTGCTCACATGGCATAATACTTGACACTGGAATGGTTCCACTGGAGAACTGTTCAGACATTAAAATGTTATCCTACGTGGAGGAAGGTATCACTTTAGTCCAGAAAGTTTTGTGCCATGATTATATCTCATCCTCCAATAACATTTTGTTTAAATCTTTTGGTCAGGTTTAAGATTCTGGCATTTGTTTTCCGTCAGTTGAAATTTCTCAGTGTAGTGATGACTGCTCTCTAATGACTCTTCTTCCTGAACTGTAAAGCAATTATTTATAAGTGTGTGCTTGTGATGGAGATAGTTGTCTGTGGAGGTCCAGATTGCTCATTGGCTCCAGAATGATACATGCAAACTTACTTTGCTGGTTTTGCTTGCCCATCAAAAGAGTAAAAATGTCAAAGAAATAAAGAAATTCACAGGAAAAAGAGGCAGAAAAAAGAATACTTGGAAGGTGATGAAAAGGAAGGAGACTATGATCCAAAATAAGAAAAATAAAAGCTTCAAGTGTCTCTGAAGGTGCAAGGTGAATTAGATTGCCACAGTGTAGTTTTGTTTTATTTTGTCATATTATTAAGGATAATCTCTCTATGTGGCAATTGGTAGTGGGCAAGTTCAATTGCCAAGTTAGATAATAGTTCTGATCTTTGTGTTCCTGTCATAGTAAGAGTTGTGCTTATTCTATACTTGCATGCTTGGCAGAAAAATCAAAAGAACGACAACAACAAAAAAGGCAACATTATGAAAACTAAAAAAAAGGAAAGAAACTTTCAGTCAGAATATTGTATATTGAGATTCTTTATGATTTGAATGAAAATTATTAGCATGAAGCAAAAACTTTTAAGTCATCTGTATTTAATTTAACATTAATGAATCATTCCTTTAAAGAGATAAAATATGACATTTTTAAATTTAACATTTTATTAGTTTTCTCAGAAAAATTCTTTGTGAATTCTGTCTGATATCTTCATGTTTTTATTCACTTCATAATGAATATTATTATCCAAAATTTGCCTAGCTTTTCTCTGCAACCTGTAAAAACTATCTCTTAATCCTTTTCTGTTTCTTTTGATCTAGTACCATTCATGAGTCAATCTTTGTATGTTGAGAATCACAGAATCATAGAATTTCTCAGGTTGGAAAAGACCTTGAAGAGCAAATCCAACCACAACCTAACCATACTAACCTCACAATCCTCTGCCAAATCATGTCCCTGAGCACCACATCCAAACAGTTTTTAGACACATCCAGTGATGGTGACTTAACCACCTCCCTGGGGAGGTATTCCAGTGCTTAATCAATTCAGATTCAAATAAGGTTTTACTGAGTCATTAAAATTAATAGATAAATTTTGCTGAACTTGTGCTTTGAACCTTGGCTCCTAGGCCCACTGAAATAATTACAATAGTCTTATCATTACATTTAAGTAGTCTTTTTTATCTGAGGATCTCAAGATGTTTTACATATAATAACGAATACCCACTAGAATACTTGACAAAGGCAAAAATGGAAGGGGAAAATATATCTTCTCTCTCTTTCTTGATATGGCTATGAATATGGGCTATATTTTAATTGTTATTGTTTCAAAATTATCTTTCCTTGTGGGTTTTTTAGATTTTCCTTAACTAGAACAACACAGTCTTGTGAAAATCAAATTCTTGTGAGGATTTGACTTTCAGTTGAAGTGCTGAATTTCCTCATCTCACAGGCCAGAGTCAGCTGCTGAAGGATCCCAGGATACCAGCTGATTTTTATGACAGATATGTGAGATGAATCTCTAACTGTGTTTTATCTTAATAATAGTAAGGGAAATATATAAGAATGTTTTGATTTGTAGCAATATTTACACTAACAGAATTGCTATCATAAAGTAGCTTTTCTGCAGGACCTCCTTCCCTGGCTTCACATACATGTAGGTCCTTCATTCCAAACCACCTATTGGCAGGTAAAAGATTTTGTTAACACTGTTAATATCTACATTTTAACCTGAACCATCTGAGTTTCACCAGAACCGAATGGATAATTTCTGGAGCTTTAATCTCAGAGGAAATGCACTTTTTTAGGAATTGTTGTTTCAGCTCATAATTCTCCATCCATTGTTTTTATTATGTCCTTATTAGTTTTGAATTCTCAAATTTTAGTTTAATTATCCCTTTATTATCGTATTGCTTGAAGAAATAACCACAGAGTTCCAAGTCATAGAACAAACTAAACATATAAATCAGTGTTTCTGTTTAAAAGCTAGTATAATAATTAAACTGAATTATGTGTATATTTCTTTACAGATTACACTGACATTTTCTGCAGTATTTGGTGTGATCATATACCGCATTACTACATCAGCAGCTTTGTCATTCAGCACAAATGAGACAACCAGATCAAATGTTCGACTGACTGTGACTGCGACTGCTGTCATCATTAATCTCGTTGTCATACTCATACTTGATGAAATTTATGGAGCTGTTGCCAAATGGCTGACAGAAATTGGTAAAGCTAACTCACCACATTCCTCATTAGTACATTACACGTATTGACACAAGAGTATTCAAGGATGTTCTGATAGGAATATTTCCCATGGAAGAGTGTCAGTGAAAATATTGAGGCCTATGGGGCAAGATGCTCAGAGATGCCTTTGTAAACTGGGGTTACGAGTCACAACTCGCAGTGAGCCACTAATAGGACTAATTAGCTTGGCCATAATGTCATGTTATTGCAGCTGTGCTTGTTCCAGGATCTCCAGGATCCATGCACTGGCTCTGTACAAAGATCTAGAATTAGATGAAAATTTTTGACCTGGTATGTATTTTGATATATAATTCTACCTCCAGGAGCTGAAAGTCAGTGGGTTGTTAAAAAGACATTGCTGACTATTACAAAGCAAATTCTTCCCATGTTATTTATCTAGTGTGATTTTTATCAGGTCAGAGCTTTTTTAATGATAATACCTGTTGTAATTAAGGTGGTTTTTCTTTGTTTGTTTTTTTGGTTTATCTTTTTTTTTTTTTTTTATGTTGTTGTATTGCAATAAGCCTGGTGATATACTAGAGTCATTTAAAGGTTCTTTGACAACTATAGAAAATTAGGCTGGGGTTTTGTTTTGTCATATAGATTAGGGCAAAGCTGTCTACTGATAGGACTCTAACAATGTGATTCTTACAGCTATCATTACATATTTATTACCATATTTTTATATCACCTATAATTCTAGATTCTACAAACACTAAGAAAGTGAAGTCAGTTATTCTTGGGATTAAAAGATAATCAGTGACTACAGATACCTATAATTGTAATAAGTGCTCTGTTAATTTTTGGATATCTAAATTTAGGCAGCCAAATGAGAAACTTTTTGACAATTAGAACTTGACTTACTCAAAATCTTATATTGCCTCCCATGTGAAATTACAGGGACCTAAAGGTGTTTGGATCTAAAACCTTAGGAACTCATAACTTATGCCTATTACTCTCACTTTCTCAAGAAAAGTCTAAAATCTAAACCATCTATTTTAGTCCTGTTTTTTTTTTTTGTTTGTTTTGTTGTTTTTTTTTTTTAAAGTTCTGTAGTTATCTTATAGGTTGAGTCCTGAATTTTTGAAATATAGTACCAGTAAGGACAGTCTTACTGTCTATATTAGATTCCAGAAGTATTTGAAAGAACAGAAGAATAAGCAAAGCATTCTGAAAGAAAAAAAATAAATTCCTAATTAACCATGAGGTGTTTTGTTTAAGAAAGATCCAGTGGTTAATATTTGTTATTACAAATTACCTACGTCAGAAAATTCATTCAGTCAACTTTCTCCAGTGCATGTCTCAGATGCCAACTGTAATCAAAATGGTTTTTTTTGAAGAAAATTCATTAATGGTGATAACTATTTACTTTATGAACTTTCGTTGTGCTGCACAGAGCAAGACACGCTTAATTTTCTTTTTACACTGAAGCGAATGTTAAAGCTTCTTGGGTAAGAGGAATACCTCTTGACAACACAGGGTTCTATTCCAACACCAAATGTTCTCAGTGCTTTGGGTGAAAAATTAAGTACATCTGTAAGCACAAGTATAGTACCACTGATTGCATTCTTCATAGGATCAAAGTAATGCATTTGCTTCTATACACAGCAAAGCAAAGCAATAGCATCCCTTTCTTCCAAATCATAACAGCAGAAGTGCAGATTATATCCTGGTATTGTACAGTTGAACATGTTACCTTCAGTAAGCAGATAATGACAGACTTGATTTAGAACTCATTTGTTCACTCTGAATTTCACCAAGATTAAAAAAGGATCAGTCAAATGGAGACAAATTTAAAGCTTCTTGTGTTTGTGACTTACAAAGGCAGTAATGTATTTGGTGAACTAAGGCCCACACCAAATATCTGTGCTCATTCTTCACCTGGAAAGTTTCAGATACCCTTTTTTTTTTTTTTTTTTTTTTGGGTGTTTGTATGTGTAACATGCTGCACAACCATTTGTTATGAGTATATTGGGTTGTTTGGAGAATTTTCTCTCTTTCTAATGCATCTATTTCACCTTAACCTATTTATTGCATAATGGACTCCTCTAACCACAGGGTAAATTCTGTGCATATTTCTAATGGTAACAGCATATATGAGAGTGGGGAGGGAGTAAGGAACTGAATGAGTCTCTGGAACCATATATGGTGTGCAGATTTTTGTCCTGTGGCTCATCTCATCTTTGTGGGAGTTCTGCACAAGGCAAAAGCCAGAGTTTTTCTCCCTCTGTTCAAAACCGGTAGTTTTACTGGATCCAGTTACTGGATATTCCTGTTGCCCTGAACAGTTCTATGGATCTATCCGTCATATGGGGTCATCCACAATTTTTTTCAAATTGTTTGAAAACTTAATTTCAGTTTTCTATACAAATAGATGAAAGGTGGCTCATCAGACCACATGTTGAGTTTTTATGAGAATATGGTTGAAAAGATCACAAATAACATTGGACTGTGGGAATTATAAGCATTTTGTTATTTCTTTGGCGTTCAAATAAATGTTTATCCCTTTTTAAAAGAAAACATATAAACAAATAAACAAAAATTAAAACAATTGCAGAAACATAGCACTATTTTTAATGAAATTCTTAGGCTAGAGCTCTGGACTTGTCTCATCAATTCCTCTACAGAATTTCAGGTAAGAACTTACATAGTAAAATTATCTGCTCTCACATTAATTGAAAGCTCATGATGAGCATAACAATACAAAATCTAACCCAGATATAATCTTTAAATGAAGATCTCATTGTAGAAAAAAGGCTTATACATATTTTTCTGAAAGCAAATCTATGTGCTTTGTTTTCATCATTCATGAACTGAGAGTATTAATGCTTTTTTCAACTGTTTAACTGATATATGCATTAATATATGAAGGTTGCTCCAACGTAATGCCTTTTATTTTATTATACTGGTCCATGACATCTGAAGCAAACACTGATGGTGTGACAGTAGATTGTGAACCTTCTCAACAATATTCTGATATATATTTTGTCACTATGTGACTGGTGGCAGCAGAGGGGCAATTGAACAAAATGTTAGCTGACATGTAAGTGTGTATGAAGCAGAAGTGTGTAATTGAATTCCTCCACATGGAAAAAGATGCATCCATTGACATTCATTAGCACTTACTGAATGTTTATGGAGACCAAACAGTGGATGTTACCACAGCAAAATTTGGATGGCACAGTCAACATTTTCCTAGCAACTATGCCATCATCACATCTGTGAAACAGTGGGTCATCTCCTCAGGTGCAGATTTTTATAACAGACAAAAATACATAGCTAATTGGGACTGTATTGAAAAATAGTTTTGTAGCTGAGAATTTATTCTGTGAAACAGTGTTATTGTGGTTTTTGTATGTGTTGTAGTTTCTACTGAAATAAATAGGATGTATTACTTTTGGAGTTACCTACATATGCACACACACACATTATACATATATATGTACATATACATATATTCCACTTTAGCTTTATGAAGTTGAATAACAAGAACTAATTCTTTTTTTTTTTTTCTTTAGACTCTAGATAGCTAGTAGAACTGTGGTTGTATCATTATCATCTTTGTATCTTTATCAACTTAATATCATCTTTATCATTTTCTCCTCCCTCGCTCCATTTTATTGCTATTTTTTACCAATATATACCTTATATTAATAAAATATATTTAATACTATTATATATTTAATCATAAATGTCAGAGTACTTGGAAGTCTTAGCTAAGATTTCACAGACATGGCCTGAAGCAGAGGAAGCTGATGTGGTCTGCCTAGATTTATCAGCAGCACAGTGAAAAAGATGAGAAAAAGACTGAGGTACTGTCAGATTCTGGCAAGCTATCAGAATTTGTTGGTTTTTATACTACTGTACTGCATAGACAACCTTAAGCAACTTGAAATCAAGTTCATTATGTTGTCATTATTAAAGTTTCTACCAAAGCGTCTTTCATTTCTCTCTGGAGGATTGGAAAGACTCTGGAAATCCAGAGTCAGATAGTGAAGGAGTTAACGTGCTTCAACACAAATCAAAAAGTTTTATTAAAAAGTTAAAAAAGTTAATTAAAAATTAAAAAGAAGTTTGTAGTTTAGTATTGTATTCGGGGATATCATGGATGTTCACATATTTACTAATTGATTGATTTCTCTGGTTTGCTGCTTTTTTTTTTTTTTTTAAACTTCTCTAGAGATGCCAAAAACAGAGAAAACTTTTGAGGAGAGACTGATTTTGAAGGCGTTCCTATTGAAGTTTGTGAATTCATATGCACCAATTTTTTATGTTGCCTTTTTTAAAGGAAGGTAGGATAAATGTCTTTTGTGTATTTATATATAGATAGATGGATAGAAAGATATGCATGTAGATATGAACACAGATTTGGATCTGTGTTCAAAAATACAGACAAAGATCTGCCTAACTAATTTTGATTTGGGCCACCTTCACCAGTTATGACAAAAATTGTCTAAGCCTACCTGCTGAATAAGAGGGCCTGACATTGAGTGGTATTTTGACTGCTGTTCTTTCTTCTTCAAAGTAGAGCATTATATTAAAATGCAGTTGTTTTAGTTTTCTTACTAAGAATAATCCACAGCTTAGAAACTAATTTCTTTCAGTGTAAAAATGAAGGACTGTGAATGAATGCTAATTCTCACTTGTGTTCACTTTTCAATTTTTGGAAATTTTTTCTTGAAGCACTACATTCCAATTTGGTTTAAAATTTTGGAACTATTTTCCTTACTGCTTTCTTCACATTTTGCACCATTTACCCTAGTTAAATTACAACATAGATAACTGGAAGTTGAATATTTTGGGAAATAAATTAATCAACCAAAAAACTAATTCAAAGTGTTACTTCCTATGGGCCTAGGATCGTTCTCCTTTGGGATGCAATTATCCACAGCATTTCACATGCTTTTGTATGGGAAACTTAAAATAATTGTTTGCTAAAACTTCAGCAAAAATATGAAAAGTGTTTTCTGAATTCTGCTTCGTATCAATTTACATTCCTTTTGAGGGCTGTAAAGTTAGTTAATCTATGTTGTTCACTAATCCTGTGCAGCATCATTGATTTAAGAATCAATGATAAAATTTTCCAGAAGATGTAAATATTATAAGACATTAATGAAAAATATTTCTGAATTCTCTCTTTTCTAACCATTTTTTGGTGCCATAAGGTCATAATAAAGTTGATTTCATTGTTTCTCCCAATTTAGTGAAAAGAGCACAGACCCAATTTAGTCAGAAGAATCTTGATTATGCATAGGTGTGTACTAATGTCCTCCATTACTCAGATGCCAAGTGCATGTGATTTAGAATACATACTGGCAGTTTTGTCTGTGATCTCTAATCAGGGGAGAAAGAGATTTTTGCTCTTAGCACAGAAAAATATTCTAATAGAATTATTTTGCCTGTATGTCTGTTTGTCTGTCCTAATATGTAGTAGGAAAAGTGTATAGGCATAATGCTTTGAAAAAAAAAAATCAAATAACTGAAGTTTTCAGTCTTTTACATTTCCTTAATTGAAGCATCCATTTCTGAAGTGTTTTAACTAGTATGAAAGAACAATTATTTTGCTGAAGTTAACTTTTTATTTCTTAATTTTATACTGTCATCACTTTCAGATTTGTTGGTCATCCTGGTCATTATGTGTATGTGTTTGATGGTTACCGAATGGAAGAAGTAAGTACACAAGAAACTGAAAAAAGATATCATTGAAGCAGGTGCATTTACATTGTTTCAGTGGAATCCAGACAGCGAGGGAAAAATAGAACACTTAATGAGAACTAGTTTATCAATTTGTTAAAACTAACATAAATGAATATTCCCCTGATTTTCTTTCTGGCAATTGCATGCTTTCTTTTTCTGCAATTTTGACAGTCCTTCTTAGATGAAGCTTCACAATTTATCTATTTTACAAACAGCCACTAAGATGCAAATGTTACATGATTTGATGAAAACCCTTTGGAAGCCTGTGGTAGTACTAGCCTGGGTTCTTATTCTATAAATTACTAGAAACCTAGTGATTTTAATAGCCTAAAACAACAGCCATTTGGTGCAAATTCATAACTTTTTTTCCCCAAACATTCCTTTAAAACTGCTGTGAGTATCCCTTGAAGTGCAACCAACTTACCCAAGGTTTTATTTCAGAGTTTATGCATAAGCCTTTGAAAGATTAAAGATTTTCTCTTCCCTTGGGTGACATCAGGCTGGAAGAGTATTGGTGATACTGTATTATGGTTATTACATTGATTATACAGTAAATATTTAAAAAGCAAATATGTAGCCCAGGGACACAATTAAGTGTTTCACTGCTTTGTATATTTTCTGTAATGTGGTTTTATGAGTAGAGTTAAAATACCTTCTTAAGGATAGATTGCACTGATGAATGAGTTCTGCGCTTGGGCAAAAATCCGTGCAGGTTTGGAGGGACTCATACGAACTCTTCTAAGTGGATACTTTTAAATTAATGTCTTATTTCCTTCACACTCTACATTTTTGTTTAATTACAGTGTGCTCCAGGAGGCTGTTTGATGGAACTCTGTATTCAGCTTAGCATCATTATGCTTGGAAAACAATTGATTCAAAACAATCTGTTTGAAATTGGAATCCCGTGCGTATCCCAGCCTTATCTGTTTCCACACTTTATTTCTATGACACAGTAAATTACAGGCTTGATCTTTATTCAGCTGAATGGGTGTTTTACCACTGACTTCAGTGGTTTCTAATTGAATGTGATGATAAATCATATATTCGGTTGTAATGGAATTACTGTATTTTATGTTGAATGATTGGCTGTATTTGCAGTAAATGTCTGAAAGAAAATGATTGAATATACTAAATAATTTATCTAAATTCATTTTAGAAACCTGGGAAAACAGAGAAGGCATGATAGATCACTTGGGAGGTTTTAGAGAAGCTTTCAGGGTAGCAGCACTGAATACAAATTAGTATAAGGTAGAGGAGAAATGGCCTGGAGAAAAGCAAGTTTCTAAAAGATGTTAAAATATATTACTTGATCTATGACTGTTTTAAAGGTTTTCATATGAAGTTCACACACTTCTAATTTGCCTCTATGTCCCTGTGAATGACAGAGGAGGTAGAGAATACGGGAGATAATGCTGTGCTGTTCAGCAGCTGACTAAAACAGGGTGCTCCCTGCACAGTGTCTTGTGCTCCAACTACAAAGTGAAATCTCTCTTTATGTGTCTACACTGCCAAGGGGATCTTCAGGTAGGAAAATCCACTGAGAATGTCCTGCTTCTGCATCTTAAGAAGTTTTGTTTCTGTTTAGTGAATCATCCCTATTGATGCAGTGCTCTGTGAATTGTATCAGGTGAAAAGTCTGGCCTAGGTGCATGCCTCAGCTCCAATGAAGTTAGAATACTTTCACTAGTTTACATAGCTATTCAATCGCATCGCTACTGAAGGTGTTGATGATACTAATGAGACACCAAAATGAGTGATGCTTAGAAGGTTATGAACTGATTAAAAAGTGAGCCCTTTACCTCCCCTTTCCTGTCAAGATAGTTTAACAGTAGCTTAAATGTACAGAAAAACTTCCCAAACAAATCAAATATGGATTATGGATGGTGTAATTATTCTTGCATCAAAGTTCACAAGGCAGGCCTGTTTTCTGTCTGCATCTCATTGAGTTTGTGGTTTATTTTGAGAAAAGGATGGCAAGTTGTTCCCAAAATATCTGACACGTTGAAGGATTAAAAATTCCTCAGTGTAAACCTCTGATGGTTTTTTTTCCCAAAAAACTTACTGTGACTGGACTTTTCTAATGAGAATTTTATGATGTTAAAAATACTGTATTTATTATCTTTAATTCATGAAAGCAGAGGCTGATTCAGTCAAAAGAGAATACTACTGTCAAACTGTTTCTCAGTTCAAAGACTACATCTGTTACTGGAAATTTCATCCCATTTTGCTCTGTTTTCTGCTTTCTCATTCTGCTGACATTAACCTATAGTGACCTAATTTTTTTAAACTGAGTAGGAGCTTAAAAACAGTCGTACTTTCATCCTCTCCTTCCCAGCTAAATACTTCATTTCAGTCACCTTGTCATCATGAAATAAACACATCTGGTTTTCCTTTGCTGCTCTGTACTCTCATACAAATCAAGAGAGTATCGATATATCTTATCACCAGATAAGATACTTACAATAGTGTGCTTTACTGAGCAATTGAGCTCATTAAATTAACAATTTATTTCTGCATGGATCCCTCTACTGGTTTGGACCAGGTCCCTAAAGGTACTTTGTTCCGTCTCATCTGTCATACAATCATAGAATCATAGAATGGCTTGGGTTGGAAGGGAGCTTACGAACTTCACCAACTGCCAGACTGAGTCCTAGATAGGACTGGGGCTGCCCAGGGCTCCATCCAACCTGGCCTTAAGCACCTCCAGAGATGGGGCATCCACAACCTCTCTGGTCAACCTGTTCCAGCACGTTGCCACTCTCTCAGTAAAAACCTTCCCCTTGACACCTAATCTGTCTCCCTTCCTTTAGTTTAAAACAATTGCCCCTTGTTCTATCACTATCTACCCATGTAAAAAGTTTATTTTCCTCATGTTTATAAACTCGCTTTAAACACTGGAAGGCTGCAATGAACTCTCCCTGCAGCCTTTTCTTTTCCCAACTGAACAAGACCAGTTCCTTTAGCCTGTCTTTGTAGGAGAGATGCTCCAACACTTCCTATTTATTGCCCTTCTTTGACCCTCTCTAAAAGTTTCATGTCTTTCCTGTTTTGGAGGCCCCAGACATAGACACAGTACTCCAGCTGGGGCCTACCAGGGCTGAAAAAAGGGGCACAGCCACTCTACTTGCCCTGCTGGCTACTCCTCTTCTGACGGAACCCAGGATAACATTGGCTTTCTGGGCTGCAAGTGCACAATGCTGGCTCATGATATCTTTTTCATCAACCAAGACTCCTAAGTCCTTCTCAGCAGGGCTGCTGTCAAAGATTTATTCTTCCAGTTTGTATACGTATCTGGGACTACCTAAACCCAGATGCAAAACCTTGCACTTTGCTTCACTGAACCTCATTATGTTCACAAGGTTCCTCTGGATGACATCCTTTCCTTCTGCTGTATCAACCACACTGCTCAGCTGCATCAGCAAACTTGCTGAGGGTGCACTCAGTCACTATCCTGCGCTCACACACACTCAGAGACACACTTTCAGTATGGATCAGAGAGATTTTCAGAGGGCTGGTCATAAAGATGCTAGGCACATATGAATACAGACCAATAGGGACTCCAGACACGCATATGTGTTGTGCAAACACAGTTTCTAGCACGTCTGTTTCTCACATGTTCTATCTATGCCTGCTTCTGTTAGCAGATGTAACAGATGTGTAGATAAACACAAACCACTCTCTATCCTCTGTCTTTCTTGCCTGCTTTCCTAATATATTCTGTTTTTTTTTCTTCTCTGCTACCTCTTCTGCTTGATCATGAGCTTCCTGTCTAGCCTCATCTCCTACATTAGACAATTCATCATCTACCATTAATTTTGTTTTGTTCTCAGGTAATTGAGAACATTGCTTTTGTTTTCTTCTCAAGGTATAATGTCATAATAGGGTTCTTCTTCTATTTCCCAGTGTCTACTTTCACTCAGGCAGTGCAGTGCAACAAATAATCTTGTAGCATAAAGATGGATCACTCTTTTCTATCTCCAGTTTTAGCAGCTGTGATTTTTATCCCTTACTTAGTGTCTGTTTGGAAGTGACTGAGAGACACTTTAAATAAGATGAATTCTTCCATTGCCTCCCTGCATTTTCACTGAGGTCGGAGTGTTGCAATCAGCCTTACTCATATGGAGAGATGAGAGGGACATCATAAATGGTGACTTATTAGGTCTATAAATATCTAAGGTGTGGGGGGCAAAGTGGCGAGGCCAGACTGTTTTCAGCAGTGTGCAGAGACAGGACAAGGGGAAATGGCCAGAAACTGCAGCATAGGAAGTTCTGCACCAATGTGCGCAAGAACTTCTTTACGGTGAGGGTGACAGAGACCTGGAACAGGCTGCCCAGGGAGGTTGTGGAGTCTCCTTCTCTGGAGATATTCAAGACCCGCCTGGACGCCTACCTGTGTGACCTGGTGTAGGGATCCTGCTTTGGCAGGGGGGTTGGACTCGATGATCTCTGGAGGTCCCTTCCAACCCCTACGATTCTGTGATTCTGTGATTATTCTTAAGAATCTGGAATTGTCCTCTAGGTGTCTATAACATGGAATTATCTCTATGCTAAATTATATGATGATCCAGATCAAAAAGGTTTTCTTCTTTATCCAAATCTGAAGATTTCTGGATTTATTGCCAGAAAATCTTCATATTTTACTTGTCATAAAACCCAGAACAGTTTAATTGATTTGCTGATTATCACAAAGCCTTACTCCCGTTTTCTACCTCTTTCACCTGAAAAACAAAACAAAACAAAACAAAAACCAACTAGGCAGACTGTAAACTGAGTTTATTAGCAGCAGCCATTCGTTATGCCTCTAGCACATCAAATGGTCAAGCAGTTGGGAACCATCACTTGATGGTGTTCCTTATGGCTTATCAGTGCTGACTCAAAAGTTATGGAATTAAACTTCACATAGCAGTTCTGCATTGCTCAGGGTCATTGGAACACACACTTGCCTTTTCTTGTTATGTTTCTGTGATAAAGGATAATAAAAAAGGCTTTTTTAAGTATGTTAACAGTAAAAGGAAGAACGTGGCTCCCCTACTAAGTGAGGGGGGTGTTCTGGTAACGAGGGATGCTGAGAAGGCAGAGATACTGAATGCCTTCTTTGCTTCAGTCTTCAGTGAGGTTCCTGAAGACTGGAGGATAGCCAATGTCACGCTGGTCTTCAAAAAGGGCAAGAAGGAAAACCCAGGTAATTACAGGCCAGTCAGCCTCACCTCTGTTCCTGGAAAGGTGATGGAACAGCTTGTACTGGATGCTATCTCCAGACAACTGGAAGAAAAGGAGGTTATCAGGAATAGTCAGCATGGGTTCGCCAGGGTGAGGTCATGCTTGACCAACCTGGTAGCCTTCTATGAAGCTGTCACTGGCTGGGTGGATGAGGGGAGAACAGTGGATGTAGCCTACCTTGGTTTCATCAAGGCATTTGAAACTGCCTCCCACAACACCCGTATAACAAATGGAGGAGGCGTGGGATAGATGAGTGGACAGTGAGGTGGATTGAGAACTGGCTGGCTGGCGGAGCAGAGAGGGTTGTCATTGGTGGTACAGAGTCCAATTGGAGACCTGTAACTAGCGGTGTTCCTCAGGGGTTCAGTGCTGGGTTTAGTCTTGCTCAACATCTCCATCAACGACCTTGATGAGGGGATAGTGGCCACCTTCAGCAAGTTTGCTGATGATACGAATTTGGGAGGATTGGCTGACTCACCTGAAGGCTGTGCTGCAATTCAGCAAGACCTGGACAAGCTGGAGAGCTGGGCAGTAGGAAACCAGATGAGGTTTAACAAAAGCAAGTGTAGAGTCTTGCACCTA
>JAPSGF010000172.1:0-24560 GCA_035772895.1 Perdix hodgsoniae
GAAGGAAGGAAGGAAGGAAGGAAGGAAGGAAGGAAGGAAGGAAGGAAGGAAGGAAGGAAGGAAGGAAGGAAGGAAGGAAGGAAGGAAGGAAGGAAGGAAGGAAGGAAGGAAGGAAGGAAGGAAGGAAGGAAGGAAGGAAGGAAGGAAGGAAGGAAGGAAGGGAGAAAAAAAAAAACAAAACAGTGGCAACAATCGATGGAGGAAAACTTATTTTACTAACTATGATATTGGAATGCAAGATAACACAAAATAATACAATCTAATTGAAATCGAGACTAATAAATAAGATAGGAGAGAGAGTGTTCCTGAGACCAAGTCAAACCTGAAAAGCTTGGAATGGCAAGGAAAGCACCCTCCAGCACCCACTGCCGGGCAGTAAGAGACCGCCCCACCCAGAAGGGTCAGATCCCATGACTTCTATAATGTATAGGGATAGGTACATGGAATTGGAGCATTAACACTTTAGTTCCAGTACACTACATGATGTTTTGATGCGGAATACTGAAAACCAAAAAAACATAAAACCATGACAGTTGTCCTTATATCGATACTGAACAAAATACCAGTCCTCTCTGTATTTCTCTTGTATTATCACATTGTTGCTGTTTACTTGATTATATCAGCAGTGACAGTTTCCCCTCACACCACATTTCCCTCTTCTGGGACATGTGGGAAAGAAGTATGAAGGACACAACCAAGATAAGGAGAAATAACTAATTTACTACAAATTATTTTAAACAAACAAACAAACAAATGTGAGACAGCATGAAATGAAAAGGAATTACATCTCATAAATCAAACATAAATCAAAGAAGTTCTGACTGTCATTGCTCACTGTGCTACTGGAAATGGAAGAGAAGTCTTCTCCCTCAGTGCTGTGGTATTCTACTTCTTTTACCCAGAATCAGAAATCATGTGGGAAGTACTGGAGTTGTCTGGGGACTGTAGTTCATCTCTTCTCAGTGCACTTTCTTCTCAGAGAGTGGGAACTCGTGTAAGCTGATATTGTCAGGGGCAGTGACTATGTTCCATCACTGAAGTAGCTTGCTGAATGATACAGAACAGAGATAAAATCAAGATGGACAAGGAGTATGGGTAATACACATTTTCCTACAATTCAGAACAGATGCAATGATTACTATGGTGCTCTGAAGTGGTTTGTACAAAGCTGGTTTGTATCATGCACTATCATTCTTCCCAGTTCTATAAATTATTTTTGTGATTTACACTATAGAATGATTCTTACTGCTGCAATTTTAGAATAGGCATACTTTGTGTTTTGTTCCAAACTATACAGTAGGCATACTACAGTACATATATGTATATAGTGTATATATAACACATATACATACTTTGTTCTGAAAGCAATGTCTTATGTTTGAATCCATGAAAACTACAACAAATAGAAAAAGCACAATTACATTATTAGATAGAGCAATTCCTCAGCTACGAAACACTATTTCTCAACGTAGTCACCACCATTATATACACTTTTTCACCAGTGATTAACAAGAGCCTGAATGCTGTACTTGTAAAAACCTGCATCAACAGAAGTGACCCATATTCAGCAAGCATCAGTGAATGTTAGTAAGTGCAGTTTTCTTCTGCATGGAGGAATTCAGTGACACATCTTTACTTCATATGCATTTCCATGCCTGGTGCCATTTTGTCAGACTAAGCCTCTGCTACCATTTGTCACATGGCAGCAAAATGTGACACGGTAATTTTGGGAAGGTTCAGCCTCTACTGCCATACCACCAACATCAATGTCTGACACTGTGGGACAATGTAATAATATTATTGATGAATATATTGATGAATATCAATGAAATAAGAGGCATTACTTTTGGAGTAGCTCTTGTACTATACTACGCTATAAGTTATGGTATACTTTTTTATAAGCAGTAAATAATAATAAAAAATATATATAAGATAAGACTAGGCAAAGTAGATATGAGGTGAAAACATAGGAAATAAAATAATGCATTTTTTTCATGGTTTTCATCAATCAAAAGCTGTGCATTATGTGAGAAAAATTCCTATTAAATGTTCAATTTGTTAACACTATGAAGAAAAGACTTAATTTATATATATATATATATATATATACAAACATTGTTACAGCTTTCAGTTTAACCTTTGCTGATGCAGAATTTCAGCCTTTCTTAAAGATGAGTTCTTGCTGGGCTTTGTGACATGACACTATAATTTCTGTCTAGAAATTCCTTCCGTGATACCATCTGGGCCCACATTTACTTTTCCCACAGTCATAGTACAATTATGCCTTACAGCCATAAAAAGTTACGCTTTACTATTCTGAGGTCTTCCTTGGTTGTTGCCAATTTCTAGTGTTCATTAGTACAGATACATGGCATTGAAAAATTTCTCATAGACTACTTTGCTTGGTTTACAGAGAGATTATGACCTTTGAAGTGACAAGACCTGCTCTTACCTTGTTAAAATCTTTCTTAAATATTTGTTAGGTTAATTATCATGCCCTAAAGGCTCATCTTGCTTTTTTGTACTGAGCACTGAAACTCTCCAAGAAAAATCTGCCAAAGAACATGACACTTAAAGCTGTTAATTTATTCTTTGTTATCATTTCTAAACTTCATTTTCTTTCATTTTTATAATAATTTATCACCACAGCATTTTTTTAGTGTCATCTATCCCTTTCTTTATGTAGCCCAATTATCCCATAATTAAAAGATATTTTTTAAATTTTATCCTTTAAACTGTTTACTGATTTCCATGTTTTTTTTCCTCCACACTGGAATTCTTAAGTAGCATATATCATTATATATAAATATATATACATTCTTTAGATCTCCAAAACCATCTAGAAGTAGTAAATTTCAAAAAGCAAAAAATGGAAACAGACCTTTACAATTCAAGTTTTTCTGTTTTCACTGGAGTAAAAACAAATGTGGAGTCCTTTACAGAGGTAATAACCATTTGCAATGCCCATTATTCTGAATTTGAGCTGTCACCCTTGTATAACTTTGCAACTCTCTGGTACTTTTTTCATGGAATTTAGATGAATGACAAGGCTAAGTATTTGCTAAATATTTGCTGAAATCGCATTCTAAGAAATCTGATTATTTTTGATGGAACTAAAGAAAGAACAAATGTTTTTTTATTTATGCTATGTGCACAGACTGGTTCCCACTTGACAGTCCCAAAAAGGTAATGAGACTCTTTTTGACTTTTACTATTGTTTTGTAGTGCAATCTTAATGAATAAAAATCTCCCTGATGGATATTGCTTGAAGTTGTTGCTAAGTTTCAACTGATGACACAATAGAAGAATGTACATTTAAGGGAATTGTGATCTCTGTTTAAGGAAATTACCCCGCTACTTAAGCGGTGTGTTCAAATTCTCTAAATGCTGATTTTGCTAAAGTAACAATATACCAGCTGCAGTTGCATATTGTTTTAATTTAGAAGTGTTATTCCTGATTTCCAACATCTGGCTTCTTTCCCACAATCAGTACAGTTCCTTTGGACAGCCAACATATAGGAAATTAAAACACTTGCATAAAATTTTGGAATTAGTTTTGTCTTTCAATAGTTTTAATCAGAGAGTGGACCAGCTATGTTTTAAATCTGGTAATTATAATATATATATATATATTCCTTACTACTATCAATTAATAAATACATTGTACAATGTGCTAATCCTGTCTTATTATTAGTGTTTCATGCAAATTTAAACTTTTAAACAGGGGCCTTTAAAGAGGAAAAATAGTCTGACTGATACTGTGAGAGATGTATACTATTCACCAGAAGATTTATAATCCTAAGCAGAGGATACCACTGTTGTTTTACAATAATACAATATTTTACTGAAAAAAATCTTCATGATTATTATTGTTGCTAGATCTCAACAGATATGAGATTTTGTTTGTCAGTAGTAATAATAATAGAAATAGAAGCAGTAATAATAATTATTATTATTATTATAGTGGTATTTTTATCTCGTATTCCTGTTTGGGAATGTTGTCAGAGTAGATATTTGTACAGTATAGAGTTACTAAGGTCTTCTTTGTAATTCTGAAAGTGGTTTGCCACAATGGATTACAGAGTTTATTTGTTTTTGCTCTTTTGTAATGGTGAGAAATCATGCCATTAAAATATTTATATTTAGAGTTAACAGTTGCAAGCACACTAAAAATGCACCATCAATAATCTTCACTTTGATGCTTCTAATGATAATACACTGTTATTGGATTCAGCAGTAAATCCAAATACAACTTAGAGGCATTGATTTTCCAAAGGGTTCTGTGAAAATTATGCAGTAAGAAATGAAGCAGCAGCTTGATGAGGCATATCCTATAGTGATTTTAAAATATGGTTATTGAGGAAAAAAATATCAGTAAATTGATGGCTTGTTTCTTAAGACAATCCTAGCAGGGACATCTGAAGAATTAACATTGTTTTCTGTACAGATCCTTTGTAAGTATACGTTGGCAGATAGAGACAGTGTATTTCATTTGTTGAAACTGACAGGAAAATGCCTAACAGTGGTGTTCAATTGTAGTTCAAAAAGAAATAAATTTAAAAAGAAAAAAAAATGCACCTTTTTTCTGTTAAGATTTAAACATAATTCTTGCAAACAGATGGAACACCTATTTATGATTTATTTATATACTATATACTGCATATGGTTTGTAAAATGACTTTCAGTCTCTGTGCATTTATATCACTAGTATGACTTACAGGTAAAACATACACTATCCAAGTACACGTTTTAATTTTCATGTAGTTCGGAGGGTTTGATTCTTTTCTGCATACCACAAGAAAGCCCTAACTCAGGGGAAATAAAGAAATAAAAAATGTTTTCTCCCTCTTTTACTAGTGAAGAAGGAAACGTAATACCTAATTCTATAGTAATTCTGCTACAGCTGATAAAATTTCTCAGAGGTTGTAATGAAGTGACAATTTGCTATGGGGCTCATTAACAGGAAAGTTATGTTTGCAACAAACAGTAGAGAAGGATATTAACATAAATGGATATGCAGGTGTGATCTGTCCAGGAAATGGGGTATGACAAAGCTTATTATGTGAGTTATGTTCCCAGAAGTTCAAAAAGCAGTATATATTTATTTGCTATTGAATACATTTTTTACATGTCCACAAGGTAAAACAATCCAACTTTTGCTCTTTCAGCTTTCAATTTACTTTTGCCTGAGCTGAATCTTTTCCTAAAGTTTGCTTTACGTTTCACTGGCTCATACTAAATATATATATATATATATATGTATATATATATATGTTGTAATGTTTGTGCAAAATTTTTAAAGTTTTTGGAAAAACAAGGAGAATACAACCACTAATATGTCATCATGTACCTTGTTTTCCTAAATTCAGACAAAGATTGACATTTTTAGTAAGGGGAAAAAAAAGGAGTAGTTTACTTATGCAAGTAAAGCTCTACTCAATCTTTTCGGACATTCATGTTATTTTGAGAAGAAATATTTTTAGGAATTGAGAAGACAGTCTGAAATTTTTTTCATTTGAAATGTTGCTAAATCTAACTTCCGAATTGTATTAATAATTATTATTTTAAACATAAGACTAATACAAATTATGAAAATAAAGAAAAAATAAATAATAGTAGATATATTCTTTATCCTTCCTATCAAACTGTAGCAACCTATACTAATTTTTTTCATATGAATGTATCTAAATTAAGACTTACTCATAGGATATAAAATAGTGCCAGTAGCAAGGAAAGACACATCACACATAATTTTCTCAAAATTATTCTACACGAGCTTCTGGTTTCCGTTGTTACAATAAACTATGAAAAATATAAAAGGTGATTAGTCCTGAATTAAATCATGATCTAGAAATCATGATTATATAAAATTAAATATATATTCACTTTTAATTTCATGTTGATTGTGTCATTAACTTCAAATTGATGCTGAAAAGTTTTAGGAGATGTCTGCATTAAGGTTTGTAATTTCAGATTTTCATAATCAACAGGAATAAAGACTAAGACAACTTCAGAAATAAGTGTAGACAATTATGTCCATGTCTTTTATACATTTTTTATGTATATGGAAAAAAAAAATCATTCATTTTTATGTTAGAATAAACCTCCCTCCCAGGGAGCTTGGGGAGTCTCCTTCTCTGGAGATATTCAAGACCCACCTGGACACCTACTTGTGCGACCTGGTGTAGGGAACCTGCTTTGGCAGGGGGTTGGACTCAATGATCTCTGGAGGTCCCTTCCAACCCTTATGATTCTGTGATTCTGTGATTAGAAAATAAGAAGAGTATAGGAAACATAAAAGTACAGGAAATGCTGGCAAGATAACACTATATTTTCTTCTTAATACAGTTAATGAGAATTTATATTTCAATAAAAGATAATGCTCATTGCAAGTTTGCATATGGAGGCTAAGTTCTATCTGAAGGATCTAAAGGTGCCAGAAAGACGTTCTTACTGCTTAAGACTATGATTAAAGTCCCACGACAAGAAGTGATAGGAAGAAAGAGAGCACTTAAATTTCATAATGGGAGGCTGCAAACTCGAGATTTGCAAAAAATGGCTTCTGTGCAGTGTAAGTCTATGCTGATATTTAGAAAGAAAATCATGACACAGCTTCAGAGAATATGACAGATGAAAAAAATGGCAATGACACATTGCAGGAAGTACCAGGGGTGAGATCTTAATATGTTCTGATTTTTAGGTTATTTTAAATATTTTAGAAAGAATAGAGATGATCTTATACTATCCAGATAGATAAGTTTTAAAAGATTAACAAAATCAACCAACCAACTCACTTAACAAACAAAAAACAACAACAAAAACTACAGCAAAAATAAATAAAACAGCCACAGCATACCTCAATTCCTAGTGAACTAGTGAACTGAGTAATCTAAATAAAATAGAGAATAACTTTTTCAAAAGTCTGGGGGCTACAAAAGGATTTTATCCAGAGGTCAGAACGAAACTTGATTCCAGGAAGGGATATTCTAGTTGACATCTACGTGTAATTACGCTGAAATGTTAACTAATGATAGCATTCTATTTGGGCTTGGAAAATATGCCCTATGAGAAGTGACTGAAAGAACTGGGGCTGCTTTTTTCTGTTGAAAAGGAGGCTGAGATGAGATCTTACTGCTCTCTTGCAATATCTGAAAGGTAGTTACAGAGAAAGTGGGGCTGGTCTCTTCTCTCTGGTGACAGGTGACAGGACAAGGGGAAATGGCCTCAAGATGCACCAGGAGAAGTTTAGGTTGGATATCAGGAAAAACTTCTTTACAGAAAGGGATTTTAAGCACTGGAATAGGCTCCTCAGAGAGGTGGCTGAGTCACCATCCCTGAATATGTTTAAAAACCTTTTTGGATGTGGTGCTCAGGGACATGATTTAGCACAGAGTTGTTAGACTTAGGGTAGTATGGTTAAGTTGTGGTTGGACTTGATCTTTAAGGTCTTCTCCAACCTGAGTAATTTTATTCTAGTTTCCTGTCTAAATCCTCTCATAACAAAAACAAAACAAACAAACAACAGCAACAAAAAAATCTGACCACAATTTCAAATGACAAATTGATAATAATAATATTTGATAATTATTGGTATTAGACAAAACTCAGGAGCGTGTTAATATTCCTAAATAAGAAAAACACAGAATTCAGCAGGTATGTTATCTAAGATATACCTGACAAACTGTTGCCCAGAGGCAAAATTTATCTGTCTTTTCCTATCTTTTAATTTCTTTTCTTAAGCTTTCTGACAGATTTTCTACGGATGATTTCATTTAGCAACATTGCTGCTGATTGTCTTTTAAGGTTTTTGAGATCATTCAGTTTGTACATTTCAATCCCACCAGCAACACTATTGCTCAACGTTATTGTTAAATGTCTGCAAATCACCCTTTGTTCCATTTGCTTTGTCATTCTATGAATCACTTTTCCTTTGCAACTTTTCATTCATGGTTGTCCACTAGACATGTTAACGAGTTTCTCTTCGTGATTATAAGTCACTTTAATGAAAATTATTAAAAACTTAATTCAGAGGAGAGCTGCCACATTATGCAAGGCAGAAGCTTCAGTGACATCAGTGAGCAGGCTAGGTCTGTCTCAATCAAAATATTTTGTATAGAGCTGCTAAGGTTGACAGTTAGGTCTCTCTAACAGTGATCACAAAATGGATTTAAAATGTTACCATATATGAAAACCATATATTTTCCTATGCTGATATCTCCTAACAGGAAAAAAAAAGAAAAAAAGAAAAAAAGAAAAAAAAAAGAAAAAAAAAAAGAGTAATAGCTTTAAGCTAAAAGAAGGGAGATTTAAGTTAGATGATAGGAAGAAATTCTTTACTCAGAGGGTGGTGAATTAATGGAACAGGTTGACCAGAGAAACTGTGGATGTCCCATACCTGGAGGCATTCAAGGCCAGGCTGAATAGGGCACTGGGCAGCCTGTTCTTGTCGGTGGCAATTCTGCCTATGGCAAGGGAGTCAGAATTGTGTGGGCTTCAAGGTTCCTTCCAAGCTGTTCTGTGATTCAATGACTCTTACATCTTCATATGCTTGCTGTAATTTTTAAGTCTTTGCTTTAATCAATTTCATCTGTTTGTAATAATATTTAAAGAAAAATTTCTCAGTGGAACTCTTAATCTAGTACACTTAATAAAGTAAACAAATAAATTAATTAATAAATACAATCTTTCAGAGAAACAAATCCAAGTACAGAAAGGACCTGTACTCTATGAGAAATAAATAAAAAACAAAAAACAAACAAACAAAAAAAACCAAAGCAAATATAAATACACATAGAGTCAAAATTTTTAACTGATTTGCTCATTTACTATTTACAGAAATTATAAAGGGAAGTGGGTAATTCTGTATGTCTTGAAACCTTGAATTTATGAATGGGTAGCCTCTTCTGGGAATGCTTTAACAATGTATAATTTAGCAACTTTAATGCAAGACTAAGGGCATCCAATTCTATAGTTTATGTTAATCAGCAAGTCAGATTAGATAACCCAGTTGAATCTTCTAGAATTAAATATTTGTTGACTGCATAAGTCCATTCATCATCCATTAAATAAAACAGCACATATGCTGAAGTGTTAGCTTCTATAAAATAAAAAAATACACCAATTTCTGCTTTACGGTACACTGATAAATTTAGTGTAACTAACAAAACTACAGTAATGAATCAAAGCTACAGTAAAACATTTGTCTTTCAAGAAGTTCTGATAAAGTAGAAAAAAAATTAATTAATGAGGATGATGGGAACTGTTGTGTAACAAAACAGTAAAAACAATGGCTACAAAAGGTATGATACCAGCTTCCCTGGAAGCATAATTAAAGAGTCTGAATGCATAGAGTAAGAAAGCACACACAGAGAAAAATGAAACAAATTACCCAAACAGTGGATCTTAAAAAGAAGCTTTCCTGTAATTGGGAGAAAATTTAAGTATTCCATCTTGACCATCAGGCTATTTCATCCAGCTTTTCATTATTCAGACAAAGTACTGTCACAAAAATTAATGCATCAGTGTAACAAAGATAAATGATCCAACATGGAACAGACAGAACTATCTTCCTGTTCTTCTGAAGAAAATTGTCTCTTTCCACTATTATACCAGTGACAAAGATGTCTGGACTTTATAAGCATCTCTTTCCATTTTATCTACATTAACTATTAATAATGCAATGATTTAACCTCTCTGTATAAGGTTCAAGAAAGAGTTTAGAAGCACCAATATGGAAAAGGAATGTTTCAAGCATAAAATAATCAAATAGTTTAAAGATATGGCTAGCTCTCACCTTCTCTCTAGATAGAAGGAACTATAATGTTAAACAAAAAGGCAGTGGGTTAAAAAGAAACTGAAGTACATCAAGACTGCTTCTAATCTGTCTAGCTGTTTCAGTATAAATTGCAGTAGACTATAATATTCCCAAGTGAAGGTTATATATAATAGGTTATATATATATATATATATTGACTGGCAGAGCACAGAGGGTTATCATTGGCGGTGCAGAGTCTGGTTGGAGATCTGTAACCAGCGGTGTTCCCCAGGGGTCGGTACTGGGTCCGGTCCTGTTCAACATCTTCATCAATGACCTTGATGAGGGGATAGTGGCCACCCTCAGCAAGTTTGCTGATGATACGAAGTTGGGAGGATTGGCTGACACGCCCGAAGGCTGTGCTGCCATTCAGCGAGACCTGGACAGGCTGGAAAGCTGGGCAGTAAGAAACCAGATGAGGTTTAACAAAAGCAAGTGTAGAGTCTTGCACCTAGGGAGGAATAATTGCATGCACCGGTACAGGCTGGGGGATGACCTGCTGGAGAGGAGCTCTGCGGAGAGGGACCTGGGTGTCCTGGTGGACGACAGGTTGGCCATGTGCCAGCAGTGTACACTTGTGGCCAAAAAGGCCAATGGCATTCTGGGGTGCATTAAAAAGAGCGTGGCTAGCAGGTCAAGGGAGGTGATCCTCCCCCTATACTCTGCCCTGGTAAGGCCTCATCTGGAGTACTGTGTCCAGTTCTGGGCTCCTCAGTACAAAAAAGACAGGGATCTCTTGGAAAGAGTCCAGCGGAGAGCCACAAAGATGGTGAGGGGCCTGGAGCATCTCCCCTATGAAGAAAGGCTAAGTGATCTGGGTCTGTTTAGCCTTGAGAAGAGAAGACTGAGAGGGGACCTGATCCAGGTCTATAAATATCTAAGGTGTGGGGGGGCAAAGTGGCAAGGCCAGACTGTTTTCAGCAGTGTGCGGAGACAGGACAAGGGGAAATGGCCAGAAGCTGGAGCATAGGAAGTTCCTCACCAATGTGCGCAAGAACTTCTTTATGGTGAGGGTGACGGAGCACTGGAACAGGCTGCCCAGGGAGGTTGTGGAGTCTCCTTCTCTGGAGATATTCAAGACCCACCTGGACGCCTACCTGTATGACCTGGTGTAGGGATCCTGCTTTGGCAGGGGGGTTGGACTCGATGATCTCTGGAGGTCCCTTCCAACCCCTACGATTCTGTGTGTGATTCTGTGTGTGATATATATAAGCATTCATGAACCAATTTTTTACAGACATGAAGAGGGAACTCTGTGCTTTGGAATGGTGACATGAAATTCCAGCATTGTACTGGTATGGAAGTGTGCAGAGGAGGAGATGGAAGTAAACATCTGTACCTTTTCCTTTGCCCAAAAGCTTCTAAAGATAAATTCTGTCAAGGAAAAAAAAAAACAAAAAAAAGTATGATGCTGTCCAATCAATGAAGATTGCTCACATTTGTTTATTGTTATTAAAACTAGAAGACTGCATTTGCATTTAGGTGGAAGAAGCATTCCTCTTAAAATAGCCATAGAGCTCTGGAGACTTCTCAAGCAGACTTTTTCCCAGAACCTATCTCCATTCACTCTACATGTAGTTAAAAAAAAAAAAAAATGTCAGAAAAAGTTTAGTTCCATAAGGTATTAGACATCAGATGACATTAAATAGAAGAGCAATTCAAGCCTTTCAAAAGCTGTCAGAAAAAAAGAAAATTCTACATTCCCAGTGGCTGTAATATTCAGTAACTATTCTGGTAGGAATTTAATAAAAACTTGTATTGGTACAGCCAAGGTTGACTGTACCTGGTGTGAAATATTGTGTAAATTTGCTTTGATGCAATTGCTAAGCTATATCGGATAGTCTTTTCTTGCTTTAATAGTATCCTACTCATCCCCTTGAGCTGCTTGACATATGATGAAACACAAATCTGAGAAAGACAAAAAATAAACAGCAACAACAACAACATCAAACAAACAAACAAAACTTCTCAAACATAATTTGAATGTTTTGAAGATGATGAATGAGTCCGTGAAGACAAGAGAAATGTTCATTCCATAGCTGTTAGATTTGAAATACCTGTACTCTCTTCAGTAGTGTCTAGACAGTCATTTTGACATTTATATTTTCAAAAGAAGTACAAAAAAAAAGTACAAAAATGTCATCATTTTACCAAGCAAGAGTGAATGTAGACAGGCTAGTTTTTTTATTGGCAGATGTTTGATGGAGAAAATGTAGGAATGGATTCAAAGTAAAAAATGCTTAGTAGATGGTTTAGTAGACAGGTCAAGTCCTGTTCACAGCATAGCAAAATGAAATGGAACAGACATCCCAATCTTTCACTTCAATCCTAACATCTCTGAAATAAAAGCACAGTGTTCCAAAAGAAATAAGCAAAATATATTTGGGAGGACAGTTCAAAACAGTTATGCTTAAAAATGTCATCAAATCCAAAATGTAGTTAAGGATTCAATTAAACATATTTCAGATAATGAAATATTTTATAATGTACAGAGTCTCTGGTAACAGTTATTTTGTAGAAGAAAAGTCTACTATTGTTACAGTAGCACTCAGAATTGCCAGTCATAAATTGTCCTGGGCACTGGTCCAATATCAACATGAGAAAATATCTTAGTCAAATTCTTAAGTTTCCCTTAAAATGTATGTAAGTCAGAAATCAGAAGTGAAATATAAAATCTTTAAGAATTTTCTCTTTTTATAACAGAAATGACGTTGCTGAGAGGCCAATTAAAGGAAGATAGGCAGGTGATGCTTTAAAATATTTTTTGGGGTAAATAATGGATTCGTATATTAATTGTATCTAGGTTGCAAAGAATACTTGTCACAATTCCTAAGAAAAGATTTCAGTTGAATTAAATTCTGAAAATTTTACCTGATCCATGTGTTTCCCAGGCTGTGCACTTGCGCAGTATCTCTCGACAGTGCTAGTACTCTAGCTCTCAGTTGTTTTTGTGGCATCTGCTGAATTTGATCCAGTATGTGAATTTCTGGTTTCTGTTCAGATGGCCAAAAACTGCAGACAACAAACTGTCATGTTAACAGTTGAGTTCAGCTGGTCTGGTCTATTAATGTATCTTTATCCTCATGTGACCTTTAAAACATATGATCATTTGCAACTCATCGTTTGAAAAAAAGTCATTACTCATGTTACATTCTCTGAGCTTTTGAAGGAGTTTGATATTTTGTTCTACTGTGAAAATTGCTGGCCAGATAGTAAATAGCAACTACACATCTTACACGCTTAAGGAACAAATTACTCCTACTTGTCACAAGAACGAATACTGTACATGGGATAATTCTTTTTAGGTGTAAAAGACAAGAAGATTATGCTCCATTTCCTCTTCTACTGACTTGATGTAGCACAACTTCAGAACATAAAATTTGACAACAAATGAATCTACTAGTAAACCCTATGAAAGACAACCTGAACCACTGGATATAGTGTCCTATCATTTCCATGAATCAGATGATTGTTTTTATACAGCTGTAATGCTTCATCTTGAAATAATCCCATTTTTTTTTTACCACTCTTTACGTAAAATATTGTTGTAAGTCTCCTTCAAAATCTTTGCCTTCTGAATATAAACACCATATTAACAGCTCGAGTCATTTTATTTTTTCTTCTTCTGTATATCAGCTTGACTACTGATAACTATGCTATGTCAATTGCAGAGTTCAAAGCTAGAAGGAAGTGGAAGGGCTCTGCAATCAGACTGAACTGTTGACAAATGGTTCTCTCTGTGGGAGTGAAAGTAGGAATCGGTAAGCTTCCTGGATAATTGCCCAGATTTAATATTCAGTGAGAATGTATTTGATCTTAGCAAATCATACTAAAGGATCTGTAAAGTTATATACACAAATTCAAGGGTTACTTTCAAAAACATAAGCATTTATTTGGATTAAAGCTACATTTTCAATTCTAATATATCTTTACAAATTCAGATAACAACTTCTGATGCTTATGGGAATTTACTGATCACTGATGTTAAATAAATTATTTTTCTTTCACACAATAAAAATAGATCTAGATGTAAAGAACAAAAAATGAATTCAATGGCAATTACAACAATCACCTAGTGATTTAAAAGTACAAAGCACAAAGCACAGCAATGATAAATCAGTTTGGTTAATGTGAAATAAATAAAATATTTGCATTAGAATAGTGTATCTAGCAATGTAGCTGTATCTGATAGCTGTAATAGAATCGTAACACTTCATTATGGAACAATGCCCCCAACCTTCCCTTCAAAGCACAAGAGAAGAACAGTCTTTACTGTCCAGAAAAACAATTCAATAATAATAGGGGTTTGACAAATAAAACTTGTTCACATCCTGGTGTTATTTCTTTGTTTGGTTTGGTTGCTCTGTGTGTGTGTGATTTGTTTTGTTTTCCATACTGGAACAATATGTGTCTGAATATATCAGAAGGACAATTTAATAGATGAAAGAATTTATTAAATAGAACTCATGAGGATGTAGGCCATTGCCATTTGGCCTCAATAAACAAATTACAAATGGCTGATCTAAATATGACAATGATAACAAGGAAAAAAATCTGACTCCAGTTCATTGTTTTAATGTGCCTTGTTTCAGATCTATTAAGAAAAACAGAAGGAGATAATTCTTGAACATAGTAGCAACTGGTACCTTTATCATATATATGTATTCACTTACAATTTGGTAAAATTTTAACAACTGTATTAATAGAAACAGAATTGCTGGTCAAGAAGATAATTTGCAATAAATAATCTATCTAGCCTATGTTTTAATAATTTCATAGAAGATTAGTCTATTTGAGAATTAGTTTCACATTGAATGCAGATATGACAGTACTATGAACTAGTAAGACATGATCATAATGTACCAAGTGTAAGGAAAAGACAAAAATGCTAGCTATTCTAAGCATTACTAAGAGTAATTTTCATGCTTTGCCTAGCAGTGGAATAATATAGCAAGCAAGTCTAAATTTCACTCAATCAGTACAGGATGGAGCTCTTTCACAGACAGAGCCATCTTTTAAGAATTCTTTTTTCTTTTTTTCTCTTGTGTTGTTGCTTCTCTATCAATAAAATGGAAACAAACAAACAAACAAGACGAACAAGTTACAAGAACAAAAAAATCTCCCTCTTCCAGTCTGCCAACTTTTTCACCTGTATTATTGTTTCCCTACAATATAGCTTTTTACAAATGACATCAAACACACACATATCTGAGTTATATCATTATCTCAAATTTGTTTTCTGAAAATGTGCACATTCCATACTGAAAGCTAGCCATAGATTTCATAACTAAAGAAGAAATGATGTTCTTCCTCTTCTTCATGATTTTTTTCTTTTTCAGCTCTAGATAGGAAAGAGTAAACACAGTCACCGAGACACATAGATAATTAGTCAGAATTAACCTCTTTGTAAACTTTCCTGTCTAGGTTTTCCAGTTGAAATGAACTCTGATACTTGATAAAAATGGTAGAAAGAGAAATAAGCTCAATGACTCGTAGATTTTTATAAAACTTTCGCATCTATGGGAATTGTTTATGACTAGTCTTCGTGCTTTTACACAGTCTGAATCTGTAATTATTGAATCAGATCTCTGTTGTAAATTTTGATAATAACAACTTCTTTGCGTTTCTCACTGCCTTCTGTCATATCAAACAAATTTCTTACCTTCTCCTCAAGATCCTTCTGCTCTTATTCTCCCTTTATAAGCTCATACTCTCTAAAGACGTTGATTCTTAAGATGTTACTTCTTGCCTCCCTATCCTTTAGTAATGCCAGCATCTCTCATCCACCTGTTAAAATTTTCAAGAAGGTGATTTTTTTTTTTTTTTTCTGCAGCACCTGGTGCTGAACAAGGTTTCTAAGTTCTTTATTCAAATCTCATTTCACAATATAGTCTTGTAGTGCTACTTATCCCCCCTCTACACGCAGAACAAGACAAAACAAAGCAAAATAGAAGCCAACTTGATAATGGTTAGGCAGATGGTACACAGGGACTACTTAATATCCTACTGAACAAGACCATTTGACTGTTTGACTGTTTACCTGCTAGTCTCCCATCTGTTTGTATCCATCTGTCATTTCTTCTTTTATTAGACAATAAACTTTTGTTCTGCTTATAATTTAGCTTAACAATTATGATTTTTGTTATTGCTAGAAGAAGGTCACAGTGAGTCTAAATTGACTAAGTGGTGCAGATTCTCAGGATGGGCCTGCTCTTTCCTTGAATTGAACAAGTTTGAGCTTGCTTTGACAATTTTCTGGTGTCTGAGTGACTTCTGCATCCACAGCTTTACCTTCAGCACTGGGATCACCATTGCTGCACTCAAAATCTTGTAATGTGCAAAAGTGAGCATGCCATATGCATGGAAATGGGAATTTCTGGCTAGTCCAATTAATTTAACAGTTGAGTACTCCAAGTTGCATAATTAATACAGATAAGCCTTGAGAATTCTGATTCTCAAATCTTGATACAATACTCCCTGCACGCCTTTGGTGGCACCAATCCTGGAGAAGGGCTTAGCACATGCTGGGCTGCTTCTGGCAGTGAAAGAAAGGGGATGCCTCAGCTGCACTAGCCTTTACCCTGTCTGGGCTTCTTTAAAAGAGGGGCCTTCTCTTCTTATCTGGAGTCTGTGTGCTTTATATTTTTTTATCAGAGCCTGAATCTTTCCTCCAGGCTGCCAGGTGCAGCTTGGCAGTGGCTCCCCATCCCCAGTCTCATTCACACAAAAAGCTGTTGTCAGGCAGTGACTAGTGGTGTTGGTGTTAACCTAGACCGAAGCTGTCACTAGGCTACAGTACAGAGGTTAAACCAGCCAAATCAGCTCAAGTCAAGGCTTTCAGTGCCAGCAGATTCTGGTAGATAAGAAAGGATAGAAATTCTTTCAAGAGGGAGAAAAATCCTCACTCATTTATGCTGATTAGATCTTGTCCCAGAATGGTTACAACAACTGTCTTACAGGTTTTTCCACAGTTTGTGGTGTACATTCTTGTCTAACAGCTGGTTTACCGTGTGCCCTGCTGCATCAGATTTCTCTCTCCATATTTTTATAGAAGATTCAAAGTGCTTCGGGGATTTTTCTTATCTTCTAATAATTGATAAACAGTATTTTTATAAAACTATACAAGCAGGGGTGCACGAAAACGCAATAACCTCTTTTCTATGCACTAGGCCCAGTGAAAAAAAATATAAATCTCTGCCCTCCCTCCCTGAGAGTCATTGTTCTAATTTTTAAAGCTAAATAAAATTTTACGTACTAAAAATGCTGTTACCATTATATTTGTTACTGTCTAAGTTTTGTGCATCTTTTTTTAATATGTTGAATAGCAATTCAGACTTAATGTATTGCAAGTCACATTTTTCTGTCTCAAGATAAAGTAGGGATAAACTGACAAGATAAAGTAAATAAACTGACAGGAAATACAGAGTGCACAGGAAGAAGAAAATAAGAAAGAGATCAACAAAACATTTCACTTGTGAATTTCTGTCTGCAGACTATTGATGGCTTTACTCATTAAACTTGGCCTCAGATACATAGCTAATGTCCTACTCACTGGTCTGTAGAATGAGACATTTATACAAGCTTGACATAAGATCTGAAAAATTCAAGGCACTTTTGATATCTGTCGTTAAGAAGCTGTGATTAATTTAGACATATAGCGAAGCTGTATTCATCAGATAAAATGGAGTACATACTGGGAAGACAAAACCATATCTCTTACTGACCAAAATAAAAGATTAAAGAAAACTCATACCAATCTGAGTTTTATCTAATTTTTCCTGCTCTTATAGACCAAAAGAGCATAGCTTGAGCAATGGAAATGTAAGATAGTAATGTAATTTTTCTCTTTGACATATTTCCACAGTACAAAAACAAAACTACAAAGCACTGCTGAGTTCAGATGTTCCAAATTGATTTAACTACTTTATAATATATGCCATATTTCTTACTGTGTTGCCTTGTTATTCTGTGCAATTTATCTTCAATTTCTCTGAAAAAAAATGATAAATCAAATGCATATGGAGGGTAGGGGGGTATTTTAAAGACACAAGCAATATATTTTTACATTTTAAGGGACTTGAATTCAAAGTGTGAAAATCCTGTAAGTATATGTATTGTCATTGCAAGTTTTTTGTTGATGTTGTATATATTAAGCTATGATGTACTACACTGTAAAATGTTGTAGTTCATACAGATATAATAAGAAAATACATATGGATCCTGCTTCTCTGTTAGTGTTTCTTAACTTAAATGGTGGCCATTTTGACTTAACATCCAAGTGTTTGTGAATATGAATTCTGGCAGTTGGGAATAGATAACAGCTGTCATATACAATCATATAAAAATAGCAGCGTCTCCATTCAAGAGACAAAATTGCTATGTTATGAAAGTGATCACTTCAGTGAATAGGAACTGAATATGATTTCACTATATACATGTATTCTATTACATGGTTACACCATTAATTTTATATTCTGTAAATGTTTTGAACCAAATGGCGGGTCAACATATGCAAGTTAAATGTTTGTTAGAATTTACAGATATCATGAGGGAAAAAGATCTTATTGAGAGAAATACTCCTCCTAGGCTTGTCAGTTAATCTATGGTGCTTTCTGTGCTTGGGAAGTGCACAAAAAAGTAACAGTTTTAGTTCTTCTCTTCTAAAATACAACAGTAGAGTCAAACAGATTTCTAATTTATTTTTATCAGTGTTCATCAGAAGCTATAAGGAATTTCCAATAAACATCAGAGATTGTCTTCTGTTTTTATGTTTTTCTTTCTAAAGTATAACATTGATATTTTTCAAACAGGATTGCATTTGATACTCCTAAATCCAAATACTTCTCTTGACTTTTAGTAGTTCTTCTAGACATTATTCTTCCATGAAATGAAAGAGATGAATTTCTGTTTTTTTTTTTTAAATAGGAAAGAAGTTAAACTCAGTATATTTTGCATTTGCTATGGGACAAGAAAACACTCATTACCACAGACCAGAAGAAACTTGATGCAAATATAAACTTGCACATACTATTTTTTTTTAATCTGAACAGATTTGTGGCAGCTCAAATGCCCAGTGAAACTGAAATTGAGAAGAATGCAATCTCTGCAATCTTTGTTAAAAGATGTTAATTTATGAAGAACTTTATATATATATGAATAACGATAAGAATTTATTCTCATACTTACTTCAAATTGTTGGCTTTTTATGTATGTTTTTATGTAAATTTTTAATAAATCTTGCTTATATTTAAAAAAAAAATACGTTGAATTTAAATTCTATACAAAATACAGATTGGTTACTTTTTCATTATTAATTCATTTACTTTCTAACTAAACTAGTTAAGATGTAATGATTTTTTTTTCTGTAATTTCTCATAGATATATACATTGTGCACTGCAGATCTTTTCATCTTAATTTTACCTTTGCATGGCATTCACATGAATACCACTGCAGCTTGATTTATGCTATTTACCTTTGCAGATAAAATTAAATTATTAGGAATCTAGAGCATCCATGTGGAAGAGCAAGGAAGTATAATAATCATTCTGTAAACAGCTTATGAAACAAAACATTTCTTCTGCTAAAGTAAAAGAAAAATAAATTCAAAATTTTGAAGTACTCTAAGACTTCAAAGTTATCCATTTTTGTATCTGAGGGAAAATAAATCCATTAGTTTCATGAATAATGAAAAGATCAACTATCTCAAGAATTTAATGTCCATTTTCACTGGCATTATGAAGCTGATACTGGCAAGACATTATAAGTCTGCTTTCTACTCTGATCATCCAAATCTCAGAATGACCTTTTTCCTTCATACTTAAAATTTACTATTTCAATGGAAAGCTGTGGACAACAAAACTACTGTTTTTAGAGGCATTTGTGCTAGTCATATGAGTATAGTGAATGAGCTTTACTGACAAGAAAATAACTACAGCTACAGCTGAGTTGGTTGACTATAGCCTTGAGATGATTGACTGCATTCATGCATTTGTATAATTTTGGGGCTGTTTGTGCATCTGTAGAACATATCCAGATGTTAAAATAACCAAAGAAAAGAGCTATTCCAATTCCTATTCCAAATACTCTTAATCCACAAGCTGTGAATTCTTTATCATTTTCCATTTGCATTACTTTCTTTTCTTCCATAAGTGTCTACAGGGGAGGAAACAAAATCTATTGATAACAATGTATATCTTAGAAAAAAATTGTAAATCAATTCTTCCAATTTTAAACATCTATTTCTATTTCACTGCTTATTTATCAGCCAATTAAGTGTTGTTATGTAAAAACTGAAACTTCTTTAAAAATATTTAAAGCTTTTTCAGGTCAGTTTTAACTTCATTGGATAAATTTATGCTGTATATTCCTCTGAAGTTCTGCCCATAACATTTCAAATTATGTTTCCATCATAATAAATAATTTGGTATAGTTACTGAAAACTTATCTAGAAATATTTCAGAGCAATAAAAAACAGTTTTCAGAAGGAAAAGCTGAAACAAAAATAACCTATAATGTCCCTTTTCTTAAAGTAACTGCCTTTGAATGGTGTTTTTAAGTTATAAACACATCTTTTAAAAGTGTGAATAAATTATTTCAGCTATAAAAGTTGTTCACAGATAGGTAAGAGTACAAAAAATTGCTATCATTATAGTAGATGTGTGCCTTTGACACATAACTATACTTCGGTGCTTGAACTAAGATACTGCTAGATATCTTATTTTAGAGAGAAGTCCAAATATTTCAGTAATCCTTAGAATACTATGACATTAAGTTTATTAAAGAAAAAAATCTGTTTTCTTGACTGAAATGCAGTTTATATCAAAACAAAGGTTTTGTGAAAGTTTTCTTAGGAAAACTGGCCTTTTTTTTTTTTTTTTTTTTTTTTTTTTTTTTTTTTTTAAGTTATATTAGAACTTTTGTAAAGCAGAAAAGAATATTTTTTCTAAGAGGATTGTCAAGAAGATGCCACTGTATTTTTCCTAGCTGAGCATAAAGTGATAGTAACGATGATGATGATTTTTGCATCTCTGGAATTTTTGCATGGACAATTCTTCTACAAAACAGCCTTTTGTATTTTAGAAAACAAATCAACAGAAAAAATAATTGAAATATTTTGTGTCTCAAATAGACTCTTGTTCCTAATATACATTAAATATTGAAGAAATTACTTCAAATACCTTGTGTTTTGAAGAAGTCAACTTCACCTTCATGTTTCTTGTTTGTCACTTATTAGTCTATTTGTGTTTGTTTGTTTGTTTTCCTAATTTAAAAAAAAATTGCCATATTTGGCATCCTTTTTTATATTGGTGGACTACATTGCATGATTGAAAGATATTTATTGCATAAATATTAATCTCTATCAAAGATATCTTAGATTACAATTAACCGTAACCAGTTGTTAATTTTTTGTTTTCTCAGTCATATATATAGTAATGTTCATTATAAAGAGTAAAAAAAAATATTAGTGCCAAATCAGTGGCATGCACTTGCAGACAGTCAAGGCTTCATTGGTTTAATCACATTTTCATTTATTAATATGCATTGTGGGAGATAACATTTGTCAGTATACATAACTTTTATAATATAAATTTAGATTAATTACTGGCCATTTTTATAGCCTTAAGTTTCCCATATTAACTTAGATATACTTCGGCTGCTGGAGGAAATTGCACTAATATATTCACGTTCATAATTTTTCCATTGTTGAAATGATAAAAAGTAATGCAGATATAATATAAATAGATTCTATTCTGGCAAGCAGTGATATGAGACAGATATCATAGTGCCTCTTCAAATAGGAGAGGTAGTTTTATAGAAATCAAAATATTTTGCCTTTGGGAAAATAAATAAAGAAATAATATTTGCATTGAGATGCAAATGGATAGTATGGTTTGGTTGTGGTTGGACTTGATGAGCTTTAAGGTCTTTTCCTACCTGGTAAGTTCTATGATTCTATGACTATATGTTTCGATTCAGTGTTTCAGATGACAATATTTTCAAGGGAACAAAAAGTACTGAAGTTCTCAAGGGTCACAGAGAGGTTAAACTGAATCTAGAATCTCTGAGTATAGAACAGAAATTAAAATATTGATCCTCTTCATACAAATCATCTTTATCACCAAACTCTAGATTTAGTCTTATTTTTCTCTGTTTATGTAGAAGAAAAAATGTGCAAGAGGAGAGTTTGACATTTTAAAAGAAGCTCGTGCTATAATTTGGTGAGCAAGAAACTTGCCTGGTAAGTGGGAGGGAGACTGTAGGAGTCTAATTTATCCTAAACAGATCAGTTCCTCCCACTCTCAAGTTAAATATTCTAGCCAGTGGGCAATTGTCTGGTCACTGCATAGGCTGAGATAGTATCTGTCACAACCTCTTCACAAACATATAGTCTCATTGTGATGCTACATCAGAAAAGTAATAAAATATTTTGCAATTGCACTTTTTTTTTTTTCCTTCTCTCTCTTTTTAATGAAACTGATTTTATATTTCTTTCTTGTCAGCACTAGAAAACAATGAAATTCTCAGATCCCTCACTCTGTCAGTGATGGAACTGAGTGAAAAATTACTTAGGCTACTAAGGCCAATATCAGAGGGAAAAAAAAAGCTAAGTAATACAATTATAAATACAAAACCAGTACCTCTGCTTATGTTTCCACCTGCAGGGATAGTAAGGAAGGAGGGAAGGGAAGGGAAGGGAAGGGAAGGGAAGGGAAGGGAAGGGAAGAAGGAAGGAAGGACTTTGCTGGGTTCTGCTTTCTGGTTGGAAGATGTAAAAAATGACATGGTACTGGAAAATGGCCTTTTCCACTTCAGCCAGCCATGTGAAGAGCAGAGAGCTTTCAGAGATTTTTTATTTTTTTTTTTTTTATTTATTTATTATCCTTAAGTACTCTGTAATAGCTCACATTTTCTTAGTAAATTAGTTTTCTCCCTATCTAATTGATTAGCTTTCATTTTCTTCTTCCTTGTCTGGCTTCTGGGAAAAAGTAGGAAGGGAGTGGGAGAGAACTCCACTATCTCATGATAGTAACTCTTCAAACTGTGACGTTTACTTCATTTTTTTTTTGTTTGTTTGTGTAATACATTTCCCCATCCTGTCATTCATAGCATGTGGCATAATGTCAAAAAAGCTGGCAGCTCTATTTTACCTCTTTTCAGAAAAAATATGCTAGGTCATTTACACCATCTGCTGCATAGTTCTTTCTAATGGGAAGGGTAGTGGACAGTTGTTGACATCTGTGCTGTAATGCCATTTAGGAATAGATGGACTATCAAGGGGGAGGGAAGCAACAGCAAAAGCATGAACAGACATTCTTGGGTTGGCATGGGATGTAAACTGAACATGAATAGAAAGAGCAAGTTTAAGTGGCATTTATTTTGCATTTCTACAATTCTACAAAACTGTGAACTGAAATGTGCCTGGTCAATCCTGATTGGCTTACAAGCTATCAAGTCAACCTGCTTTCAGTTATCTATGGATCTTTCTGGAAGTAACCAAAACTAACAAAATGAAACCTCACTAACCAGTATAGTTCTGACTCATCTTCTGGTGAATAAAAGAACTTAAAGATTTTAGTTTATGCATGTTATAACAGTGTTGATTCAGATGTTGCACAGAATGGGATGCATATTTATGATTAAGTATTAGAAGTCTAAAGCAGTCTTCCATTTCTACATAGACAATGCTGAAAAAGTAATGCTTCTAAGGCTCCTGAAGAGATGTTCAGCTAGACACATAGCTTTGTTGGGTATGTGAATTGTTTTTTTCTTTTTTCTTAAAAACAAAACAAAACAAAAACAAAAACATCAACAAGACAGAAATGAGAAAGCAGAAAATATTTTTGCATTCCAACTGATGAAAATAAGTGGAAGAACAATATACATTAAAGTGGAAGAGTGAAAGAAGATGATGAAAAAAAAAAATCAGTCAGATTTTACTACTATTCTGTCTAAGATTAATGTATTTTTATTTATTTTCTATCAGTCGACTAAGAACTATTAAGCTGTATAGTAGGAGACAGTAAAAGGTGCTTGTAACCTCTATTGACTGAAATATTATTGAAGATTCTGTGAAATGCATATTCCTACAGAAAAAGAGGGGGTGAAGTAACCACCTGAAGAGTGAGAGTTATAAATACAAATAAAGAAAACCTTACTAAATAACAAGTCTAAAATGATTACTGATAAAAATACATTTCTATATCTGTGAAAAGGCTTGTTTTCTGATTAGGTCAACATCTGGAATGCATCTTAATTTGAGAACTTGGTAGGAGTGTCATGATAAATATTAAACAAGTCTGGACCTCTTCAATGATCAAAATATAGATTACGTATAAAAGTTGATACTACCAGCTAATCAGAGGAAAAATGTGAAATGAAATGAATGTGTGAGAGTGATTTTTGCAATAAAATTTTGAGAGAAAATTAAAATTAAAGTATTCACTTTATTTTTTAATAATTAAATATATATATATATCTTGAACAATGCCATCTATCTTTCAAGATATATATATATATATAATTGCTTTTATGTTTTCGTCTTCATATCTTTTGACTACATTATGAATTTGGTTCACCATATAAAATTCCTCCTAAAGAGAGGTGATTGGCAAATATGCAAACTGGACATCTTACCAAAAGTCTAAGCTCCTGAGCCCATTATCCACTGCAAAAAATAACACTGACTATCATAATATGATTTCCTTTCCTTTCCTTTCCTTTCCTTTCCTTTCCTTTCCTTTCCTT
>JAPSGF010000172.1:39560-53154 GCA_035772895.1 Perdix hodgsoniae
AACAGTAGAATACACAAAGTGGAACAGTTAAGTAGAGCTCTATGAATTTTTTATTATTATTATTTTCACAATTGTGGAATATTTAAGCAATAAATGACAAGTTGAGATTCACAGAATATGAGAAATGAAAGAGAAAAATTTAGCTGCTGTCAATTTCGGTATGGAAAGAATTTGACAGTTGAATCTTGTTATTACAAATCAGGATATCTGAATTCACACGTGGACCCTGAAATTGGGGTTGAGGGAAAAAAGGGAAATAGTCAGACCAATTGATCAAGGCTATGCTTGACTTTAAAAAACAGATGATGAACCAGTATTTCCTAGATGGGAAATATTAATAGGAAATTCTGGTGTTCTGACTTGTGCATAGTGTAATAAAAGTGTATTTTCAAAAAATCTTGGTGATATATGGATTGCTTTTCAGACCAAGAGTAGAAATAATTTTGAAAGAAAAAATATATATATATAACAACCTTCTCCAATTCTGATATTCCAATATCCTCCATACTACTGGTCATGCAAAAAATGATGTCTAGGTACTTCCTTTCATTTGACGAATATTTCTCTTCCTTTCCATGCTTTTGTAGTTGAAAACAATGCATAATAAAATTAAATAGGCTAATACTCTCCTATGTAGTCAGGAACTTTAAAGTCTTGCTGCTATTCCTAGCTGTCCACTGATGTCAGTGTTGAAGTTTGGTGGAAATTAAAAATGCTTACAGTGAAAAAATTAGTAATATCATTACATGAAATGTATTCCAGGAAGAAGCAATTTTGCTTATGTTATGAAGATGTCCTAAAACAGTTGAAAATGACTTCCAATTCCAAGGTACTTACTAGAAAATATGATATTTTAGTAATATTCTCAATTCTGTTCATAGAATAGTAGAATCGTAGAATCATAGAATGGCCTGGGTTGAAAAGGATCTCAAAGATCACCTAGTTTCAACCTCCCTGCTATGAGTAGGGTCACAGACCACTAGACCAGGCTGCCCAGAGACACATCCAGCCTGGCCTTGAATGCCTCCAGGGATGGGGCATCCACAACCTCCTTGGGCAACCTGTTCCGGTGTGTCACCACTCTCTGTGTGAAAAACTTCCTCCTAATATCTAATCTAAACCTCCCTTGACTCAGTTTAAGACCATTCCCCCTTGTCCTATCACAATCCACTCTCATAAACAGCTGATCCCCCTCCTGTTAATATGCTCCCTTCAAGTATTTGAAGGCCGCAATGAGGTCTCCCCAGAGCCTTCTCTTCTCCAAGCTGAACAAGCCCAGTTTCTTCAAACTTTCTTCATAGGAGAGTTGCTTTAGCCCTCTGATCATCTATGTGTCCCTTCTTTGGACCCATTTCAAGAGTTCTGCATTTTTCTTGCGTGAGATTAAGAAACGATGGTCCAAATGGTCCAGTCATCTTATTATAAAGTGGGGATAGATACCCCAGGATCCAGCAGTCGTCCTGTTGCATGTCATTTCGAAGGTCCAAGGCAAAAGCAGCTGGGGTAGGGGGTGGGGGGCAGGGAGCAGCAGTGTGGCTGGCCTTGGCAAGAAGCAGGTAGCAGGAAGAAGTAATTCCGGGAGGAAGCAAAAGGACTCAGGTAGCGGGCCCAGGAGAGTACATCAGCATGCGAGAATTCCATAGTGAGTAATCTGATGGCAGACACCTATTCTCATGGTTTTTGATTCCTCTTTTATCCTCCTTTTTCTCCTGCCTACCTGACATCCCTGGGTGCTTGAGCAAGTGATGTGAGTATCCCCTGAGATGGTCATCTTCCTTCAGATAAGTCCACACAAAGGACCACTTCACAGCCATTAAGCTGCAGCTTATCTCTCTCTCATTGTCCCTGGCCTTGTCCATCTGTGTCCCTCAGACAAAGGATTCTACAACCCTTGCCCAGGACTTGTCCGTCAGTGTTCTCCAGACAAAGGATTTCTCAACCCTTGCCCAGGACTTGCTTGTTCATCTATGTCCCCAGCAAGCTTTGAGACAATGATGTGAAAGAATAATATCTTACAATAATGTATTCAGTCTACTATTTTTTTAAGGGGTAAATTTCTAGCTTTTATAAATGTATTCCTCATATGGATGTGTGGTTTATTTTCTCACTGGTCTCAAGCTAGAAGAAATAATTTTGGATGTTCCAGGTCATTCTTAAGTGATATACTTTTCCAATTATAAAAACTTTCCAGAAAAATTGTGATACTGAGAAAAAAGTGTTTAAGGTTGTTTCACAAAATTTGATCCATTTTTAAGATGGATTTCATGAAGTACAGAATTTTTACCTGAAACGAACAAATAGAGAGGTTTATGAAATTTACTGAACAAAAAAGCTTTTTTCCTTAGTTCACTCTTCTCCTAAAGATGTCTGTAAACCACAATGAATTGACATCTCAATCTTCTTTCGAAAAGATAGACTGATCTTTGAAACATTATTACTATCAGGCATTTCTGTGATCCCATAAATGATTTATTTGGCCTTATTCTATAACTTTTTCAAAAAATTTTTTTCAACATCTTAAAATCCTGACATTGAATGTATCACATGTATTGCATTCAGATTTAAAATCAACCTTGTATCTTCCCACATATGCATTCTTAAAACTTGACTGTTTTCCCCTGTCTTTAAGGGCATGGGTACAGAACAAAGGTGACAGCTCTTTAAGAACCCTTCTGAGAGCACAACAGCTCTCCATCCCCCAGCAGAAGAAGTTGAGCAGGGGAGGCAGGTGAACGTTGTGGCTGTGCAAAGACCTGCAACTTAAACTGAGAGAAAAGGAGATGTACGGAAAGTGGAAGCATGTTTGCGTATCCTGTGAGGAATACAGGGCTGTTGTCTGTGTGTGTACAGATAAGATTAGGAAAGTCAAAGTGCAGGTGGAACTGAACCTGGCAAGGGAAGTGAAAGATAACAAGAAGGGGTTCTGCTGGTAGAAAAATGTTATGATAATCCTATGATGTGGAATACTGATTACCAAAAATCATAAAACCATGGCAGCATATGTGAGATAAAGAGGTGATTTGAGTGCCTGACCAATCTGGTGGCCTTCTATGATGAAGAGACGGCTTCAGTGGATGGGGGAAGGGTGATAGCTATCACCTACCTGGATTTCTGGAAGGTCCTCACCACATCCTTCTCTCTAAATTGGAGAGGTATAGATTTGAAGGATAGACTGTTTGATGGATTACGAATTGGCTGGCTGGACACAGCCAAAGGTTTGTGATTAGTTGTTCTGTGTCAGGGTGGAGGCTGGTCACAAACGGTGTCCCTCAGGGGTCAGTCTTGGGAGTCCAAGTCAATTCTTTGCTGTATACTTCCATCAATTGGCTATTTTTAAGTTATATTTATATATACATATATTTGTTCTTAACTTACTAAGTGAACCATATCACTGTATATATTTACATATAGTGGAAGGTACGTGTTTTCATAACTCTGTAGGACCAAAGTATGCAGAAAGTACATACATAGACATAAATAGAAAGGCATTAATACTGCTGATTGAACTTCACTGCTTTTAACATTGATATTCCTCCTTTTTGAAGACAGGTTCTATATTGTAGAATAAGAATAGTAGCAAATCTTTATGTACCATAAACATCTTTGCTCAAACTACTGAGTATAGAGTAGCTTTAGAGCTAGTAAAGGCAAACATCTACAGTTTGAAAGATGCATCACAGCTGGGTTTGGAAGAGGCTGTAAAACAAGTTGTTGGAGGTGCAAAAGAAACAGTGGTCACGAGGGATCTTTAGACATGAAAAAACACATACAGGTTTGGAGTAGGAAGAGTGGGAAAAAGTGATAAGCAAGGAGAATAGTGAAAGAGTACTTCGTGTTTTGTTCAAAAAATAATTTCAAGTAGATGATCTATAGAATGTTGTTCAAGAGCTAAATACTTTTTTTTTTTGTTACCATATCACTAAATCAACAATCATTTGTTATTTCATTTCAGTTAATATTTGCTTTCTAGTACAGCAAAGTTTTATATTTTTTTAGGTGAGAAATATTTAGAACTATTTAGATTGGCATATTTTTAATGCTAAAACTAGGATATATAACTTTAAGAAACACAGATATGTATTTAATGCACATTTTTGCAATTTAGTTCCTCTATAGGAAGATTGTAAAATTTTGCTTCTTTTCAAATACTCCAGACAATTTTTAAGTAGTTGCTCAGAATATGTTTTGGTTGTATTCTCCACATTAAAATATATCAAATAAATTCAGAACCACACTATATTGCCATGCGAATCATAAATAATAATAGAGAAATGAATGTATGATTTAAGACAAGATAAGGAAGGCATATCTTTTTATAAGAAAAATCAATTTCCAAAGCTGAGACATTTTCTTAAGATTGAAATAGCAATTATTTCCTTCTACTCTGTACCGTGTTACACTTGTTTCATGTATACGCGCTCCTCATAAAAAGCTCTATTTCAGTTTGTCAAGACCATATTTATAAAGAGGTCAATATCATCATAAACAAATATTAGGTATCATATTCTAGGGGTGAAAATCACAGTGTTGAACTAGGTACCTGTGATACAAAACAACAAATGTGCTAAATTAAGAACAGAAGACCTGCTTAAATCAAACAAGTTGTAATGCTGAATTTGAGATTACATTTTACTACCTGAAAATGACTCCTCTTTCTTCTTGATTTAAATAAATTCTGATATGGAACACTGTGTCATACTTTTCTGCCAACAAACAGAATATGAAATAGGCAGCAGTGTTATTGCTATTTTTAGTTATTGTGTATTGTTATTGTTATTGCCTTGTGTATCCCAAGCTAGTAGTGAGAAGATATTTTCAGGCTCAGTGACTTTCTTACCCTTTGACTAAATAATTGGACTTTCTCCCACAGATTGGAGTTACCTAAAAATATCTAAAAGTAATGTGCATATTAAAACATATATTAAAGAAATGAAAAAAATAAGTTGACATAATTAAAAAAAAAGAAGGAAGGAAGGCATAAATTACACTTTACTTTCTTTAAATATTCTTGGGATCAATAAACTATTCTGTGATCTTCCTGAAAAGCTGTGGCTTCTTTTTTTGCAGTCATGAAAATTTTGCATTCATACAGATAAGAGCTTCTTATTATTTTTATCTGTTGTTAATCTAATCTACCCATTAACAGAAAGATAAACATGTCTGAGTAGATGAAACATGTTCTGTAAATTACGCAGAATAGTCAGATAAAATATTGTTGGTGATGTGTATTTTCCATACAGCTTTCCCGGGGGAAAAAATAAAAAAAAGAAAAAAAGAAAAAAAAAAAGAAAAAAGAAAACAAATAAATGAATAAGAAAACACAACCAGATGATGAAAAGTTCAAATAAGATATTCATAAATGCAATTACACCTCAACGTTGCTGACAGCAAACTGACAGATAACATTTGAAGGAGATTCAATTATTCTTTTCTTATTCCTAATTTTTAATGCTAGAAAATCAGTTCTCAAGGCCTAAAAGGCGGGACGGAAAAGGTCTCGTTGTTTCAGGTCTTTACTGGAACGTGACTGGGAATCCTCTCATGTTTCAACAGGAGTGAATGAGATAATTCCTAATCTTTCCTCTGGTTGGCAATAGATGGTTTATCTTTTTGGCTTATCTCTTATTCCTCTATGTTGTATTTGTTATATCCCACTTTGCTCTGTTAATTAATTAATTGACAAAAATTTTATTTAACTTTGCCAATAAATAGTAACAGTGATTCTTATAAGCTAGTAGAAAGAATGTGAAGACTCTCTCTGACTTCTGAAATTAAGTCTTAGTAAACACATATTTCTGTTAATAATAAAATTAAATCTATGCTTATATCTTGATCAATATTACTGATATTTTTTCTGTATAACATTTATTGAAGTGTAGTGTTGGGTAATGTGATTGCAAAATATAATAATTAAAAAAAAATATTATACTAGTATTAACTAGTATGTCTACTCTTTCGTTCTGGAGTTTATTTGAGGAATTCTCATTTGATTCCTGGTCTATGGAGAATGTCTCAAACTTCAAGGGACTGAGCAGTTCAATACATTACAATCCAGGGATCAATCATTCCTCTGATTATCCAAATATCCCTTATTAAATTACTTACACTGTCCCTGAGGACTTGAACCTACCTGATATCTCTGTTTAAAGCATTCAAAAGGAGTACAAGAGAATATTATTCATTATTCTACTCCCTGATTCATTAATTCATACCCGTTAATTGGAATATATTTATTTCAAATAGCTTATCCTTCTTTTTAGATATCATTCCTTTTGGAATAATCTTGACATGAGAGTATATACTCTACTGAACATGAGAGCTGAATCCTGTCAAGAACAATGTAACCATACAGCTTTCCTGCTTAGATGACAATTTCACACCATAAATTTTAGCTTGAAGTGATTGTGGTTTCAGCAAAGATGTGTTAAACTGCTAAAGCATGAATTCTGATTGTGTGCTTTAAAACCTTTTCTGTTCTTTTCTTTTCCGTTCTGAGCTTCAGTCAATACCGTTTACTGATTAGAGTAGAATGCCATGTATTTAAGAAAGTTCACAGGGCATCTTGGTACAATTTAAATGGTGATGACCCTGGTTTCTGTGTTTAGCACAATAAGAAAGACTTTAGTCATGCCTATCATTATGTTAGGATCATGTCTAATGTTCTAAAGATAGATCAATAACGCAGAAACAACAAATAGGTTGGATAGTTAAGAAATACAATCTATCTGTGAACAAAAGTTGTATTACTAGAGATAGAAACCAATGAGCCAATAGAGTCAATTCTCCTATAACCTGCAGCATATCTCCATGTCTCCATGTTCTTTTACTTATCTTTCTTCCCAGTCTTTTTTCTTTTTTTTTTTTTTCCCTGCTTTTTTTAACATTTTTTTTTCTCTTTCATCTTGCACTATAATGTAACCAAAATTTGTTTAGCAGTTTATCAGAGGTGCCCAGTTATAAAGTTAAAGCTTTCTTCTGGAGCAAAGGTTGCTAATAGAATTCATATAATGTCTCCAGAGCAAACTACAACTAATCTCTATGGATATTAAGTCATGCCACAGATCAGCAGAGCTATCTAGGAAGCACTGCTAAATTGCAGCCAATGATCTGGAATAGAATGGCTTCAAAAGCAGCTTTTTTCTGGCTTTGAAGCTCCACATAAACTGCTACCTCTCCATCTGTAATCTTTAATACTTTTTTCGTAGCAGTTCAGATCTCCTTGAACACATAATGTCATTTAGCAAACCTACTAGAAACACAAATTCTATCACCTTAGTTAAACATGAGAGTAGATGCAGTAGTTTAAAAATATAAAAGTCAACAAAATTTTAAAATACATTTTCAATAGAGTACTGAAACGGAAACATCAGCCACAGACAGACTGAATTTATACCTGCAAGTTAAAAACAAACAAAAAACCTTGTACAACCTTCCACTCTCCAAAATATTTTAATAACAAATTTCACTCAATCAATGGGGAAAAATATATAAGCACAGAAACAAAAATAGTATTGCATTGTGATAATGTTAATATGTTTACATTGGTAGATCAAAAGATGAGAGATAAGCAGCATAGTTGATATTTCGAAAGAGAAAAAGTTTTAAAAATTCTCACTTCACATCCTACAGCTACAAATATTTACAAAATGATTTGATCCTTTTTAAGAATGATCTTTCCAATCCCTATATCAAGAAGAGTAGACTTCACTCAAAATCTAACTTCATTATGATCAAATCATCTGCTAATATTAGAATGCCTTTCTACATGAATAACAATTTGAAAATATAAATTTCCTTTAACTAAAAATGTGTTTGTCCCATCTCTCCTCTTGATTACAGATTTTTCACTTGGCAAATTGAAAAGCTGTCTTCATAGAGAGTTGATCAGTGTAACTAACAAATATCTGAAAAAATAAGGAGCAGCTCAGTATACTTCATAAAACAGAAATTGTCTTAGTGAAATTGAATGCATAGATATAATACATCTGACTCCAAACTTTCCAACTTACAAATAATTGGAGGCTGAAAATATATTAGACACCAAAAAAATCCTTTTCCTTTTGTAATTATATTCTCCATATATACAGTTTTGATAATTCTAGGAGTAAATATATGAGGATGATAGATTATTAGTCTGATACAGAATGACAAACATTCTACTAACAAATAATTTGTTGCTTGAATTCCATAATCTGCTATGTTGCTATCCAATCATTTTCTGTCACTGAGTTCTGCTGAGAGATCTGATAGAACATTCCTCTTCAAATGAAGCTGAAGAACATCGATATATTGACCATCAATGGAGAAATGATGCGTAGAGCTAAATGGTGCAAGCAGTAAAAAGTTCCAAGATAAGGAACAAGAATAGCAAAGCAAAACAAAGGACTGAAAATAGGCATATTAGGAAGATTATTAATCTGAATAAGCAACAATAACTAGATAATTATTTGAAATCTCTTTAAATAATCAGACAAAAAAAATCTTAATATTGTATTCAATTGAACTTGGTTTCCTATTCCTTACCTTGAAGTTTCAGTTTGCTTATCAGCTGTACACTGAACTAAATACTTTCAAAATAATTGGCCTATCTAACTGTTACTCTCCTAAATCAGTTCCTCTAACTTGATAAAATTTGCATTTTGTAGTCTTCAGGAGGACCTGTTTTACTTGTAGTCCAATAAATGAGAGTCTCCCTTATCAGAAGAGGATCTAGCTATGATCTACTCAGCCTGCCCCTGGCCTGATCTGTGTTACATTGGCTTGGCATGTGTAATGGGACACCATGCTGCTGTTCTGCTTTAGCTTCAGCTCTGAATAACTCCTATGTGAAGAGGATGACACTACCAGTAGCAGTTGTTAACATAACTGTGTCCCTCCTGATGTACATAGACAATTCACTGTTACCCTCCCCACTCATCTAATGAAAGAGAAAACTATAATGATAAAAAAATCAGTGTGACAGTGGTGAGAAGCTCTTTATATCTTTCTTCTACATGACTGTTAATGAAAATTTTCGGTGTTCTTATCGTATATAGCTAAGAGTCAACAATTCACTTAATAAGCTAAATACATAAATAGTGTAGCTGAGTTCAGTAGGATTCTTCATGGGGCAAAAATATCTATTTTATACCAAAGGGAAAAACAAACAAACAAACAAAACAAAATAAAACAAAACAACAACAAAACATGTGACTGTGAAGTCATGTTGTTTTTTTTTCCTAAGTAGCTACTGAGGAGGAAGATAACATTGTATTCTTTTTCTTTTTAATATGTGTCAGATAGTTCACTTTCCAAATTAGTCACCACTTGACTCACTCTGAGATTTTTCTGCTGAAAGAATTGAAACAACAAAAAAGAATACTATAAATGGTTTCAATATTTTCTGTTTTGACAGGAATAATTGTGGCACTTTGTGTTTGCTTCCTATGAAGAACTTAAAATAATGATGAACAGCCAAATAATGACCTCACAACAATCTGCTTAATTAGAATAAATGAGGGGAAAATATTGTTTTAGCAGAATAGAATCACTAACAAGACACTTAATTATATACATCAAAGGGAATTTCTTAAGGGACTTCTCTCTTCTTCATTTATGTAACTCATTTAACACTGTTCTTCATTTGTAAATGTGATTGGGGAGATACAAAAAACTGGATAAATTATATCTAATTTCATCACCTATGTAACCTTTTTAAAAGTTCCAAATCAAGAAAGATGAAATCTCAAAGCTGATCTTGGATTTAATGAAACTTTTTATCTTAGTGATGAGTGACTAAATCTTAATGACATACTAAGATGACTACTTGTCATAGTCACGTGTTTACTAAATGAGCTAAATGTGAAGAACTATAAATAAAAAATAGACTACGGGGGAAGAAGAAGATTCTTCCTATTCATATTTTTGTGTTACAATATTGCAGAGTGTTGCAGTGCTGATAATACAGTTCCCCTAGTCTTCTAAGTATGTAATGAAATGTAAAAAGAAGAGATACTTTTGCAGACATGGGCATTGTTTAAATGCGCATGCATCATGGAATCACTACATTCAAAAACAACAGATTCCTTCTGAAGTACATCAGAATTATCTTTAATTGGTAACATCATATATCAGTACTTGATAAACAGTCTTTCCTCATTTTACCTTTTTTTGCAGCTTGAAAAACAAATGGTACCTTGAGCTCCATCAGAAGAGGGGAGGTCAGCTAGGACAGGGAGATGATTGCCCCTCTCTACTCTGCTCTTGTGAGGCCCCATCTGGAGAACTGTGTCCACGTCTGGAGCCCTCAGTACAAGAAAGACAGAGAGCTATTGGAGAGTGTCCAGAGGAGAGCCACAAAGATGCTCAGGGGACTGGAACACTTCCCCAAGGAAGACAGGCTGAGGTTGTTGGGCTTGTTCAGCCTGGAGAAAAGAAGGCTGTGGGGTGACCTCATTGCAGCATTTCAGTACCTAAAGGGAGCCTACAGAGGGGAGGGGAATCAACTCTTTGAAAGGATAGATAACTGAAGGGCAAGGGGAAATGGTTTTAAATTGAGGGAGGGAAGATTTAGGTTGAATGTCAGGGGGAAGTTTTTTACAAAGAGAATGGTGAGGTACTGGAACAGGCTGCCCAGGAGGCTTTGGATGCTCTGTCCCTGGAGGTGTTCAAGGCCAGATAGGAAGGGGCCCTGGGCAGCCTGGTGTCAGGAGGGTTGGAGATTCATGATCCTTGGGGTCCCTTCCAACCGTAGTCATTCTGTGATTCCGTCATTACTTATTTCAAGCTATTTCATTTTTGTTTCTTTACCATACCTTCCTGATACAAATTTCTTGTAAACACAGAAAATATATCTGTGAATTTAAACTGTGATTTATAAACTTCAGTGATAAAATAATATCATATATTTCATAATATCAATGTGACAATGAGCACCATTGGCACAGTACCAAGTTTCATGACTATCCATATTCTTATTTAAATATATATCTTTCTTACAACATATGGAAAGTGTTTAAGGTTTTACAGACATTTCTGTCAACATATGGCTTTAAGGTCTCAAGTAACTATATTACTACTGTTTGTTTGCATTCTATTACAAATTGCTTTTAAATAATACTATCAGGTACCTTAGGCTACATAGCAGATTCTATAGATTCCTTGGAAGAGAGGATGAAATGCATAATGTTCATATTGGAAGTGAGTAGGCACTTAAAGGTTTGCAATCTGTAATGGAATTTTTATTCTTCAGTGGGGAAAGTGAAAAGCCTTCCAGTTTTCATCAGAACAAAATCATATAGCAAATTCCATTTCAATATGGATTTTATTTGTTTTTGGTTCTGCCATTAGTGATTCCTTAGAAATAGTAACTTTTACTGTCAATTTTGCCTTCACAGACAATATATTATTTTTTTTTTACACAATGAATTTTAGAGTCATTAATGGAAAATTACCAGACATATAGCTGTATATAGCTGTATAGTTTGGGGTATTTTTATAGGTTTGATTTAGACAATTTTCTTAAATGTTATACATTCAAACTTGTATGGTTGCATATCAGATTCAAACAGATTAATAAGTTTCATTTAACAAGTTACAATTTCTGGCTTCAAAGAATCACAAAAGAGTTGAGATCAAAAGGAACTTCTAGAATTCATCTGATCTGTTCAATCAGGGTTCATCTACAGCAAGCTGCCCAAGGCAGTTTATCCAGATGGCTTCTAAGATCCTCAGTGAGGAAGGTTCCATAACCTTTCTGGGCAGCCAGTTCAACTGCTCAGACACTCACACAGGAAAAAAAAAAGAAAAAAAAAAAAAAAGCATCTCCTGATATTCAGACAATCTCTTGTGCTTTAGTTTTTGCATACTCTTGGCCTTCCTTCTCTTAACCTTCCTTAGGCACAACTGAAAAGAGCCTATACACCATCCCTTCAGGCATTTATAGATATTGATAAAATCTGAGCCTTCCCTTGTCCTAGTTTAACAGTCCCACTTGTCTCAGGTTTTTGTTGTTGTTTGTTTGTTTCATAGAAGAGGTGTTCATTTCACTTAGTCATCTTCATAAACTTTCATTGGACTTTCTCCAGTAGCTCCATTTTTTTCTTGTACCAAGGAGCTCAGAACTGGACACCGTACTCCAGGCATGGCCTCACTTATGCAGAGTGGAGGGCAACTTCCCTCAAACTGATGGCAACACTGAGACTAATGTAGATAGGCATACAATTATCCCTCTTTGCTACAAGGGCATATTGCTGGCTCATGTTCAACTTGATGTCTATTAGGACTCCTAGGTTATGTTCTGCCAAGCTACTTTCCACCTGAGAGGCCCCCAGCGTATCTTGGTGCCTGGAGTTGTTCCTCCCCAGCTGCAGAATTCAACAATTCTTGTTGAATTTCATGAGATTCCTGTTAGTACATTCTTCTAGCTTGTTCAGGTCCTTCTGGAAGAAAACACAACTTTTAGGTGTATAAGCTACTCCCCCTATTTTTCTGTCATCTGCAAATTTGCTGAGGGTGCACTATCATCCAGGTCATTAATGAAGACAATAAACAATACTGGAGCTAGTACTGACTTGTGGGGCACAACACTAGTTACTAGACTTCAGGTAGGCTTGCTATTGAACACTGCCCTCTAGGCTTGCCATTCATCCAGCTTTTTACACACTTCTACTTTCTGCTCATCCAGTCTTCTGCTCTTATCTATGATTGTCTTGTGCAAATGCCAAAGGCCTTAATGATGTCCAGGTGACATTATCTATTTTTCTCACTTCATATATCATACCATTGTAGAAGCTTATTTAATTGGTCAATATGGCTTCCCCTTGGTGAATTCATGCTTATTACTCTGTATTATTTTCTTTTGCTACCTGTGCCTGGAAGTGGTTTTCAGGATTAGCAGTTCTATAACTTTATCACTCAGTGTGTCTGAGTAAACTGTAGTTCTCCAGTTCCTCCTTCTTTAATACAGGAGTGCTATTTGGTTTCCTCCAGTGTTTCAGCACTAATCACAGTTACCATTATTGAATAAAAAGAACAGACAGTAGCCTTGCAGTCATTCTGCCAGCTTCCTCAGCACTTGTGGGTACATTCCATCAGGGCCTGTGGAATTCTGTATGTTTTCTCTAGTACTCCCTGATCTGTTTCTCTTCCATGAAAGGTAAATATTCTTTTCTCCAGACTTTCCCTTTGGTTCCTGAGACCAGGGATACTTGAGGATCTTGCTGGTAAAGTCTGACATTTTTTCTGTCTTTTTTCCTTTTCCTTGTCCTGCACAACCAGCTTTCCTGTTTTGTTCAGTAGGCTCACATTTTCCCTCATTTTCCTTTTTACATCTATGTACTCATGAAAGTGTTTCTTGCTCTTTTTGACATCCTCGACAAGATCCAATTCCATCTGAGATTTACCTTTCTTAATATCTTTACTGGATATTTGGACAATGTCTACAGTTACCTACTAATTCTAAGTCACCTAGGTTACCTATTCATCTTTTCTTTTCTTTTCTTTTCTTTTCTTTTCTTTTCTTTTCTTTTCTTTTCTTTTCTTTTCTTTTCTTTTCTTTTCTTTTCTTTTCTTTTCTTTTCTTTTCTTTTCTTTTCTTTTCTTTTCTTTTCTTTTC
>JAPSGF010000172.1:53254-82802 GCA_035772895.1 Perdix hodgsoniae
CTCTTCTCTTCTCTTCTCTTCTCTTCTCTTCTCTTCTTTCTCTTCTTACCATACCTTACCTTACCTGAACTTACCTTTTCTCAGAAGGTTATTCTTGGTTGCTAATCAGCTTTCTTTGCCCCTCCAGGGAAGTATCCCACAGAACTCTTTCAAGCAGATCTTTGAAGTCTACTTTGACCTTCAAATTCCCAACAAGGCCCTAATTGTTGTTATAGACTACAACAATTAGGTCATTTTGGTTTTGCTTACTGAGAGCTCTTCAACATAAAAAAAAAAAAAAAAAAAAGCATCCTCCATTTAACTGCAATAGCTAGAAGTATTAATGTTACTTCTTTCTTCTTACTCCTTGGGATGGTTACCTGTATTTTAAAACAGCTGTATTGCTGTTGCAAATTTTCCACTTTGCTTAATTGTACACTTCAGTCTCACAAAAGCTAGAAGTGCTAAAAAATAAAAGTATGTGCCTCTTGATCTAAATGGTGCTAAAGCCTGAACTATTTCTCTGTAATTATGTTTTATCAACATGCTCCACTTCCAAAAATACAAAGTTTTTTTAGAAATAAGATATTACATGAACTATCTCATTCACCTGTTCAGTTTTCAAAATACAGCAGTTATTTTAATCTATTGATTTGCTACATTTGATTATATGAAGGAAACAGGAAACAGGCTATGTGATTATCTGACTGTAAGGAAGTTTTTTCTTCAAAAATTTATCCTTAAATGCCAATTTGATGAAAGTTTATAGAAAATTTAGTTACCAGGAAAAAAAAAAGAAAAAAAAAGGACATTGAAGTTTATCATGCATTACTGATACTTTCTGAACCGAATGTTGCAAAGGCAAGATGATTGAGGTACAATTTTCAAAGAAATAAAAGAATAAAAAGGAGAGGCTTACATTACCTTTATTGATTAAGCCATAGCCTAGGAGTTCAGAAGGAAACTACAGTTCCAGAAAAGGCTGAATAGAGCTTTCAAAATCATTAAAGAGCAAAATACCTCTGAAAGTTGTTCCTTGGCAATAATTCAGAGGTTATTCAAAAGCACAGCTGCTCGCAGAAAAAAAGACTAAAGGAAAAAGCAAGAATTAAAATATCTGTAAAGATGGATGAGAAACCACTTCAGAGATTTTTATGGGAAGTTTGTCTACTTTTCTCACTCTCCTTACAACTGCTTTCGTAAAAATGTGTATAAATGCCACAAAAAATACTTTCCAGATAATTTCTTTTATGAATCAGGTTTGTTTGTTTAACTTCCTCTGTAATGCCCTCTCTGATCAGACCTGTTCTGAAGTGCCAGTTGCAGCACTGTGCCAGTTCCAACAAGCTGATCACCGTACAGGCCAATACCAATGACCAATACAGTGTAGGCTATAAAGAAGACTATCATACGAAGGGATTTCTGAATGCTGGAAGACTAGAATTGGATAGAAGGTGTTAAGATTCATTTAGTTACAACAGGAATAAAATCCTTGTCACATTAGTTTTTTGAGAACCTAAACTTCTCTTGTTATCATGCTCAAAATAGATTGAAAAACGTAAGTTTCACCAAATAGCATTCATGATTAGTTTTTTAGGATATTTTTGTTGATTGTAATAACAAAGTAAACTTGAAAAATTATAAGATTTGCTATTCTACTGATAACAATGCATTAGTTACCAGAAAAATCTAATACTTGATCCTTATATTTCAAGTGAAATGTTATATTGAAAAAATTAGCTGGCTAAATTGGTGGGTTAACTTTTGGTAATATTACAGATATATAGACACACAAATACACAGTTGCAGATATGAACAGAAAGAAATTCCTTAAGAACAGCAGCCAAAACATTGATCAAACACATGAACGAAAGCTCAGTTGTGATTGATTTCCAACTGTCTAAAAAAAAATTCTAGTTAGATTGCCAAATTTTATAGGTGCATTGATTCCATATTTTTAATTTAAATATATAAATGTAAGTATAATACATAAAATTATCTTTTTTATGTATATCCAAATAGTGTTGTTTTTTTGTTTGTTTCTGTCTAAAGGGTATCTGATTTCTGATTTCCATTTTTCCCCTGAAAAAATAGCTAATATTTACTTTTAATCCTTTCTTGTTTCTGCATAATTAATATAATTTCTTCAAAACAATATTGAAAATATACATTAAGAAATCTGTCTTTATTACTTCAAGTAGACTATATTCAGTTTGAATGGCTCATGTAACTTCCTTAAATAATATCAAAAATCTTCAAATCCAAATTCAAATTCAATTCCAAATTCTACATTTACATCATATAGATATTACAATTATACTAACAGACATATCTACATATATCTACAGACATTTACCACTTTAGGATTGCCAGTGGGAGCAAATAATTTCAAATGTCAAATAATTTTTAATAAAGGTTATCAGCAGGAGCATATGTAAATAAATTCACTGGATACTGTGTAAGTACATAATATATTCTTATTTTACTGGAACTTTACAAAAGAAAATTCCATTTTAAAATCAATTAAATGCATTTTAATTATATCATTAATTTAACTCCGAGATATTTTAAAATATATAGAGACTCTGCACAGGAAAAGTAATGTCCAGAATCAAGTCTGCAAGCACAGCTAAAAGATACATGATTCAAATTAACATGAAGATCCAGAGGACATATTATGTGACAAACTTAAATACCTGCAGTAGATTTTACTTAGACATAACATTCTTAAACCAAGTTAATGTCTTAAGCATTTTCCTATGATTCATAAGAATAAAATTTTCACCTATGATCTTGATGCTGTGGTTTGTGTTTACAATTCTTTCTAGCTTAGGACAAGTGACATGATAAAACACTAAAACAAAAGAAAACAGAACAAAATCCTATTTTAGAACAACCTGTTCTTCTTCCCCAAGAAAACCCCACTAAAACCAAGCCAAAACAAGCCAAAACAAAACAAAATAAAGCAAAACAAAAAAACTCTTAGGCATGCTCAGATAGAATTTTGAACATCTGCATCTATCTGCCTGTATGTAATTTAGGGTTTCATATCTTCACGCAGAGATGAAATTATGTACTGAGAAGATTGTATGAGAAATAATAAAATATTCTATGTTCAGTAGCCTGCTATTTATTTGTTAAATTGTACCATCAGCATGTATCATAAAAAAAAAAAAAAAAAGAAAAGGAAAAAAAAACTCAGTTAATTTCAATTTCCATTAGTGTATCCATCATCTTTTAAATAAAAATATGAAAAACAAACGAACAAACAAACAACAAAACAGATGTAGTGAGACAAGAGATTAAACCTATATGTTCTTAAATACACTCCAAATGGATTTACAGAAGGATATATCTGAGTGTATACATCTATTAATACAAAATCAGAAATAAGCTATACATATACCATAATTGTAGGAGCTTCACAGAATATGTAGTACCTGATTCTTAACTCCTTTCCATTAACTAATATGGAACAATTTCTGATTTACTTTCTACCTGCTACTAAGATGTCATGCAGATCATACTGTTGTCCATTTGGCTCAGGTCAGTCAAATTAACCCTTCATTTAATGAAAAAGTGTTTCATCAATATCTTTTTCTTTGTGAAAATGATGATCTCAACAGTTTTAATTGACGAACAGTGTGGAAAGTCTTGAAATGAGCTAAGTACCATAAGACGTGACTTCTTCCTGTGGAAGTAGATTATCTGGTGCCTACGGAAAAGCCTTTCCTATGAGAACTTCATATAGAATCTCTCTATTTTCACTGAGTCATCCAACCCTTTACAGCTCTCAACTGCACTCCACCCTCTTTGCTGTACTTGCAGAGCAGCCCTGCAACGGAACAACATGTCACTAACAAACCTTTGCTATACATCTTGGAGAAAAAATATCTGTATATTAAAACCCTCCATTTTCTGTCCCACACGGGGACAGGGAGGGTTTCAGTGCTACTAATAAAATTTGCTCATTCGTAGTAGAAATAAGAGGAAAAATTAGGAGTAATCTGTCATCATCCATTACTTACTATATATGTTGCTGCAGGGAAGAAACATGCTGTTGCTAATTTTAGTTTACTTTGTTCATCTCATTCTTCATTTGATAGCCTGTAAATATGTGTGCCTACTGTGATGTGACCAAAATTTCTTGAAATCAGACCCCCTACTGGGATTGTGTTGCATAAGTTATATTGCATAGATTAACATATTAACAGCATATTAAATGTTTGAAAATCTAGTGTTTCTTTCAGTTCCATTCAATAATTTCTTAATGTTGATGCTAGTAAATCAGGAGGATCCAATTAAAAGGTACAGTTAATGAAAGTTCAGATGCTGGTATGCAGCACTATACTAAACATTACTTCAGTCATATGTTCCATAGCAGGAAATAGCTACTCTATGATTAACTGATATATATACATATGTTTATTTCTGGAGAAGAATAGATAAGATGATGAAATGAAGAAGAAAAATTGTGGTTTTGGAAGATATCCCCCTTTTTTAAGTTCTCTCATTTCTAAAATACCTGCATAATTTTTAAAGTTATTCTTATCTTGTATCAGAAATTTAAAGGTGTTAATTCTATCATAGAATAATAGAATCAGAGAATGGCCTGGGTTGAAAAGGATCTCAAAGATCACCTAGTTTCAACCTCCCTGCTATGAGTAGGGTCACAGACCACTAGACCAGGCTGCCCAGAGACACATCCAGCCTGGCCTTGAATGCCTCCAGGGATGGGGCATCCACAACCTCCTTGGGCAACCTGTTCCAGTATGTTACCACTCTCTGTGTGAGAAACTTCCTCATAATATATAACCTAAACCTCCCTTGTCTCAATTTAAGACCATTCCTCCCTGTTCTATCACTATCCACACTTGCAAACAGCTGTTCCTCCTCCTGTTAATATGCCCCTTCCAAGTATTTGAAGACCACAACAAGGTCTCCCCAGAGCCTTCTCTTCTCCAAGCTGAACTAGCCCAATTCAACTTTCCTCATAGAAGAGGTGTTCCAGCCCTCTGATCATCTATGTGGCCCTTCTCTGAACCTATTTCAAGAGTTCTGCATCTTTCTTGTGCTGGGGACTCCAGGCCTGAATACATTACTCCAGATGGGGGCCTCACGAGAGCTGAGCAAAGGTGAACAATCACCTCCCTCTCCCTGCTGGTCACCCCTTTTTTAAAGCAGCCCAGAATACGGTTGCCTTTCCAGGCTGCAAGTGCACACTGCTGGCTCATGTCCAGCTTCTCATCCACCAGAACCCGCAAGTTCTTCTCTGCAGGGCAGCTCTCAAGGAGATATTCTCCCAGTCTGTATGAATACCTGGGATTACCCTGACCCAAGTGCAGCAGACTGCACTTGGCCTTACTGAACCTCATAAGGCTTTCATGGGCCCATGTCCTTCTGGATGGCTTCCCTTCCTTCCGACTGTATTGTTTTGTATCTTGTATTGCTTTGAAATATTTTTTCAAAGTGTGACTACAACTGTATTTTGCTGTAGAATGTAAATAAAAGTTAAGCTATACATTTGTCACATTTTCATGATTCTTCCTGTTTAAACTTAGTTTTCTACCTCAATAGAATATTGTTATTGAAATACAAAATGAAATGAACGAGCAATTCCCTGTGATTCAGAACACTATTGTGAAATGGAAAAATGAAAAATATGTTATTTCCTCTGGTGATTTACTCACTTAATAAGAGAAATGTGTACTATCCATGATTCATTGATGAATGTGACAAATTTTATACCAAGCCTTCTGCAGTCAGACAAAATGAAATTCTGAAATCTATTCATTCCTCTGTATTACTTCCTATAATTATATCACGTTATATCCTGTATTCCTTCTATATTACCACCTTGTCTTTCTTACTAATACAGCGGCCATATTCATGCCAACTAAAGTAAAAAAATGGACAGGTCAGCAATATGGAAAGTTGGAAACCATTCTAAAATATATTTTCACCATACGCCCCTCAGGAATCACAGAAAATTCTATGCCCCTAAATTAGGGTAATGCTCCAGATTCTCCAGAAGGCTTTTTGAGATCTCAACATCGGATTCCTTTTAAGTCATCCAGAAATGTCTGGCTTACTGAAAGAATAAAATGGGAAGAAGTTTTTTACACTTCTTTTTACACTTTTTACACTTAAAGTAATGTACAACAGAATCATTTATAGTGACTACCTGGAGGTCACGTGGTCCAATTTTTCAGTCCAAGCAGCATTACAAAAAAGCTGAGGTGGGAATGGACATTTGGGTCCATGTGGTCCATTCTATTTGTTCAGACTTAGCCACTTAGAGACACTTGCCTGGAACTATGGTCATACAACTTCTGAATATGTCCAAGGATGGAAAATTCACAGCCTCTCTGACAACTTCATTCAGTGTTCAGACATTCTCAAACTACAGAATGTTTCATAATGTTGGATAGAATCTTCTGTGATTCATTTGCCTCCATTGCTGATTTCACTGAGCAGGACTGAAAAGAGAATTAGGTCATGTTGTTACTGAGCTTCACTAGTAAAGTTTTAAATATTACCGGGGATGAAGAGTCCACCTCAAACTCCCTTGGAAAACTGTTCCACTTTTTTTAATATCTTAATGGTAAAAAAAAACCTTTTTTCTTGTGTATTATAGTCAGTGTTTCTCCCATTGCAGAGCTTCTTGTCCTTCGCTATTTACCTGAAGGTAGAGTCTGTCTCTCTCCTGCTTTGAACAGCAATAGCACCTATTCTAAGCCTTTTCTTATGACTGATGCCTATCAGAGGTGTCTCATCCTTGTAAACATTTTGTAATATAGTCTCCTCATTATTTTGATGCTACTCTGTTGTATTCACTCCAGTATGTAAGATTTTTCCTTGAGCTAAGGATCAGAAACTGGATGCAGTATTTCAAACACAACCTCATAATCATTTCTTTTAACCTGTTGTCAATGTTCTTGTTGACAGTCACAATTCATCTGACTTTCTTTGTCACAAAGCTATATTGCTGAGTCAAAATCAATTTGCAGCCCACTGTAATGTGTTGGTCTCTTTCTGGCATTATGTATTCTCTGATATAAAGGGATGATATGAATACAATCTTAAAAAGTAGGAATCATCTTAGAGGTAATAGAAGCACGATATGGCAACTATGATGTTCGTCTAATACTTCTTTCTTACATGGTCATGAAAAAGTGACCTCAGTTAAATATTTTGTCCTAAAAAATTGTTAACATTTATCATTTTCCTAAAAAATCCTCTTATATGCTGAAATTACACATTCACATTAATGCTCTTTATTTATTTTCAAAAAAGGGGGGTGAGAAATTCTGAAATATTTTCTTGTTGAACTATGAAACTTAATTCTCACATCTCTAAACAAAGAAATGCAACACAATTTATTTTTTTTTTAATAATTTAACAATATATTTTATTTGAATATTTACTTTGAATTGTAGACATAATAGTTTAGGGGAACAGATTTCTGTCTTTTTTATTTCTGGAGTTTTTTGTTTGGTTGGTTGTGGGTTTTTTTGCTTGTTTTTTTTTTTTTTTTTTTTTTTTTTTTTTTTTTTTTTAAAAAAAAATAATATTTTCCGGTGGGGGGAAAAAAAAAAAAAAAAAAGATTTGTGATGCTATTCATTTTAAATGAATAATTTATTCAGAATCTCAGATACTTTCCTTATTAAAACATATAGGGAAAAAAACAAAAATGTTTACTATTTTTCATTTCCTTCATCTTTATTTTCATGTTCTTTCTCGTTTGGCTATGCAACTAGCTGTTTATTTCAGAAGCATTTCTTCTAAAAAATTGGTATGAATTGTCTCCTATGGAAGCTGCAGCCCATACTTCATGATAGTTTTAGTCCTCAGTGCAAACTATTAAAATGCTTTTAAGCACAACCGAAGTCAGTGTGATTGAGTCTAATTGTTGTGGGCCTTAGATGTTTGTTTTTTTTTTCATTTCTGACCGGAGTGAAGTTACCAGTAAAATACTGTTAGCACTAGTATGTTAGATAGACTATAGTCAATTGCTAACATCTAACATATAACCATGTTGACAACCTTCCTATCTAATCCAATGAGAAAGGTGAAGTAAATAGATAAAGTAAGATCTAGCTGATCCTTTGAATTCTGAAACTTTGAGGCATTTTCATGTAGAACTGCTAACCCCTTTTTCTTCTTGTCTCCATTTTCACTGACTTCTTTCTACAGTCTCCCAACAGAAAGATTAAAAGGGTGAAAAAAGAAAAACTATTCACTGAAGTAGTATCTTGCCCTGTGATGAGTCATTTTCCCAAAGTTGCAGATTTTCCATCCAGTTTGCCAGTGTGACCAGAAGAAAGAACTAAATTTTTTGCTTGACAGGCAGCAGAAAGGATGGTCAATTTCAATAGGAAACAACTCAGGCCCAAAAAACAAACAAGTATCACATAATAAACTTCCATTCATTATTGTTCTCCTTCAAGCAATGAAATATTAACAAAAAAAAACCCATTCCTTTACCATGAAGTATACAAAATAGCATTGACTGCCCTATGCATTCTGAGGACAGTTTGTCTAGGGGAAGGGGTACTTAAATAATATATATGTGTATCATATATATATAATTTAATCATTATGATTCAACATGCATTACAAGCATGTAGTTTATTATGGAAATTAATTGTAGTCCAAGCTACAAGCTTTTGATTATGATCCTCCAGATCACAATCCTTCTTACAGTGAAATAACAAAGAATTAAATAGCTCTCATATTTTGAGGAATGAGTATTTGATAAATACAGATTTTTGTTTCTAATTGCAATAATTTCCAAATACAGTGCTAAATCTTGATATGATCGAGCAATCAACCTCGTTGTCTTATCCATTTACAAAGAAAATATTGTGTGAATATTTAATCACACGGTAGTGCAGTTGCATAAACTTCACTTGAAAGTTCATTATTTCATTCCTGAGAACGTACTCTGAAATAGTACAAACATTAATTATAATACATTACTGATATTAAAATCATACTACATATTTTAAACAGGTAAAGTACATTGTCAGTCTCCAAGCTGAAAGGGAGAGTCTCTGGGTGACAGTACAAAATGAGCAAAAGTCTCCAAGCTGAAAAAGAGACTTTCCAGCAGAGAGTCCAAGCCAAGAAGGAGAATCTCTAGGTCCAGAAAGAGAGTCACCTAGAGAGTCTTCAAAGAGTCTCCAAGACAGAGAATCTCTGTGTTGAGAAAGAGAGTCTCCTAGTTAGGAGAGAGACTCTCAAAACTTGGCAACAGTGTCTCCAAGGTGTGAAAGAAAGTCTCCAAGCTGAAGGGGAAGATCTCCAAGCTGAGAGAGAGAATCTCCAATCTTGATGAGACCCCTTCAAATCCGAGCAAGATTCCCTTCAATCCAAACTTGACACTCTCCGATCTGAACAGAACACTCTCCAAACTGTGCAAGGCACCCTCCAATCTAAACTAAATACTCTCATAATTGAATGAGACATACTCTGCGCTGAGATGAAGTGTGAAAGCATTGGAACTGACCAACCTGATCAATGACAGGAGGTGCAAGAACTGATGTCAGTTGCCCCTGTAAGAGGACAGAAAGTAAAATGAATCTTGATTCAGTTACACCAGAAGAAAGAGGAGAAGGCTAAAGTAGAAGTGGTCACTGTAAGAGAAGAGGAGGAAAGAGATCCAGAGGAATGGCTCCAAGATCCAGGGGAAGTGTCCCTGAATCCAGGGGAGAGACCCTCAATAAGACAGTGGTCACCAATGCCCAGGAGAGCAACAAGAAGTCCTGAAAGGGTAAGAAGTGAGCAAGACATCGTTACCATTGTTGATAGATCTCTGAAAATGAATGAAATTCAAGGTCTGAGAAATAACTTTCCACATTACCCAAATTAGCCTACTGTCACCTGGTTACTTAGATGTTGGGACAATGGGGCCAACAGTGTGTGGCTAGATAGTAAAGAAGCTCACCAACTGTGTGGCATCACTAGGGACTCAGCCATTGACAGAGGTATTGATACATGCCAGAACCAAGCCTTCACCCTCTGGAAACAAATGTTAGCCATAAAACAAAGATACCCCTTCAAAGATGATCTGATGCCTGAGAGAAAGAAATGGACTTCTACGGAAAAAGGCATCCATTATTTGAGAGAATATGCTGTGGTGAAAATGTTACATAGTGTCACTTTCATTCCCAACAAGCCAGACCAAGAGCATGATCCTGAGAGAGTCGGGTGTACACAAATATGTGGTGTGTGTTCACAAAGACTGCACCAGAAAGGTATGCCAGTACATTTGCAGCACTGTATGGCAGAGGGGAAAGAAGACCCCTTATAAATGAATTGGTTAATAAACTTCAAGACTTTGAATTACGTTTAACCCCTCTATGAGCTTGTGTTTCAGTCATTACAAAAGCAGCTGAAAAACTGGACAGGATGGAGAGCAATTAAGAAGACATAATAAACAAACGGTCTATCAAATTTAATGCTGGCGGATCCATGGTGGTAACAGATATATCCAATGGGGACCAGAATTCCCAAAACATCCTCCTGGAGGGGCTAGTCAACTTGGTTTCCTCCCAGCCCGCATCATCCAATGTCTCAGCTATGAAAAAACATTCTCACTCCACAAGCAAGTGACAACAGTAAGACTATGTCGCATTTTGCCTTGTGGTATTACCTATGTGACCAAGGAGAAGATATGAAGAAGTGGCATAAAAAACCCTGCACTTCAAGCACAGGTAAAAGAATTACAAGACAAATCAACTACCAAGGTGAACTTCTCCAAAAAGGTGATTGCTCCAGTTGCTGCAGACAACGGAGATAACAAATAGAGGCTCTGTCCCCAGCCAGGGGCGGAAAGGGATAATAGAGTATATTGGACAGGGTGGATTAGATCGCCCGGCACATCAGAACCACAGAAATATAAGGCCCTTGTGGACACTAGTGCACAGTGCACTCTAATGCCCTCAAGTCACTAAGGGACAAAATCAATTTATATTCATGGGGTGACTGGGAGTTCCCAAGAGCTGACTATGTTGGAGGCCAAAATCAGCCTCACTGGTAAAGACTGGCAAAAGCACCCTATTGTGACTGACCCAGGGTATGTTTTTAATTATTTTTGGGTCCCCTCTTTCCCTTTTTTGGAGGCGTGGATTTTGTGAAAATCCCTCCACCCTGCTAGACACAGAACCAGCCTGTAAACCATTGACAACTTGAAGCAAGTTGCCATGTATATAGCAGATGGAATATAAGAACTCATTTTAAAAAGAGCAAACAAAGTGTGTGGAAGTTATTTTGCCTGTGATCAATTAGAGTACAGACAGTGATAGAGAGCTGCCAGCCCAAAGGGTAGTCTCTGTGACAGGAGTCAAGCATCTACACAGCAATGACTTACAGTGACAAAACTGTTCAACACATGTGATTTGTTGTTCACAGAACTTGACTCCTATGAGACTTTTCAGGAGGAAACCACAGAAATACTTTGGAAAATAAGAATATAAAAGGAAAATAAGAATAGGAAATATATATATATATATAAAAAGAAAAACAGAACTTGGGGGAATGGCATGGAGCTGTGTCAGGGGAGGGCCAGGTTGGGAATTAGGAAAAGGTTCTTCACCAAAGAGAGGTCAGGAACTTGAACAGGCTCCCCAGGGTGAGAGTCATGACTCCAAGCTGAGGGCTTTCAAGGAGACCTTGGGCAGTGTTCTCAGGTGTAGGTTTTGATTTTTGGGTGGTTCTGTGTGGAACCATGAACTGGACTCAATGATTCTTGTGGGTCTTTTCCAAGACAACATCCCATGATTCTATTATTCTAATTTTAAGACACAGAAAATATTTATCTTCTTACACAGAGAGAAGTGGAAATGTTCAAATGTTAACCCCAGTCAAAGAAAGAGAATACTATAGGCAAACAATGTATCCTATGAACAGAAAAACAAAGGAAATATCTGAGTTCAGAACAGAAGTATCTTTAAAAAAAAAAAAAAAAAAACACAAGCAAACAAAAACCAACACGAACAGAAGCGCTATCAGGAAAAACTGAGTTTTACTGAAAAAATGAAGGGGAGGGAAAGGAAAAAAAGCAAAAAAAAATTCTCACCATCTCAACTCAATGATAGAAAAAAATAGAATAAGAAAGCAAAATCAAGAAGCTATTTCCTGGCAGGGTTGACAGCTTCTTAAAATTTGAAATATGGAAGAACTTTCATTCCAGATTCATACAGATTCCAAAATGAGAAGGTCTTCTAAATACAAGGAATTATTAGACAGCCTCATTTCCTGAATCCATATTAAGAATAAAATACAAGGGGAAAGGAAATTAACATTATTCAGTTTCATGTAAACTGTGAGATTTGAGACTGACATGGACACTGCCTACCAAAGAAATTCTCCTTCAGACACTGAAAGGTTGATAAAAGTATTTTGATAAATTCTATGACTCATGGCAGAAATACACCAAAGAAAAACTTTTTTTTTTTCTTTTCATTTGTTTTTAAATGTCATTCAAGATAGTAGGAGGGAACATTAGAAGACCAAATAGATCTTCCTGTTAGAGTGCTCACATCTATATGTAACACTTAATGTACAAAAGGTACTCTAATGTGCAAATCTGAGATGTCTATGATTTACTTCTCTGACACCAGAAGAAAACAGTACACAAAACATTGAACCATCCTGGGGAACTATGAAAACAGCAGCATTATAGAATGCATATGCTAGCTGAATATAAAGTAGAAGTAGTAACAGCACAAAGCAGACTGATGCTCAACTGGTTCCTGTGCAGTGATAGCCCCTCCTGGCCAACTCTCCTCAGACTTTTTGATTCAACACTATGTCATATGGTATAATATATGGTATATATGGAATATCTCTTTAGCCAGTTTTGGTCAGTTGTCCTGGTTTTGTCGCCTCCCAACTTCTTGTGTACACCCCATCCCCTTACTGGCAAGACAGTACAAGAAGTTAAAATGTTCACAATTTAGCATAAGCATTACTCAGCAACATCTGAAGTATCAGCATGTTATGATCATTATTTTCTTCTTAAATCCAAAACACTGGACTATGCCAGATGCTAGGAAGAAAATCAAGAAAGACATGGTACTAGCTTAGAGAGCCATATGCGACAGCTAAAATGGGCTATTGTCCTTCCAAAGATCTGATAACTGATATTCTTAGTCCATCAGGAAGAAGCATCAAGCAACAGCTGTCTACTACTTGGCAACAGACTACAAACTCTAAACAAACTTTTGGACAGTATAATACTAAATTGGTTAAAAATAATCCATATCAGCAGAAAAGCAGTGTACTTGTCCCTCTGCACTCAGCACTAGTGAGGACATATCTCAAGTACTTTGTTCAAGTTTTGTGTCCCTCACTACAAGAAAACATTGAGGCCCTGGAGCACGTTCAGAGAAGTGCAATGGAACTGGTGCAGGGTCTGCGGCACAGGTCTTATGAAGAACAGCTGAGGGAACTGTGATTATTTAGTTCGGAGAAGAGGAGACTCAAGGGACCTTCTTTCTCTCTACAACTACCTGAAAGGAGGTTGTGGTGAGGTGGAGATCAGCCTCTTCTCCCATGTGACTAGAGATAGGAGTAGAGGGAATTGCCTCAAGCTGCATCAGAGGAGATTCAGGTTGGATTCAACAAACACCACAACAGTAACTTCTGAAAATGTAAAGAGGGGAGAATTACAGAATCACAGAATGGCCAGGGTTGGAAGGACCTCAAGGATAGTGAATCTCCAACCCCTCTGCCACATGCAGGGCCACCAGCCTCCCTGTTTAATGCTAGACCAGGCTGCCCAGGGCCTTATCCAGTCTGGCCTTGAACACTTCCAGGGATGGGGCATCCACAACCTCTCTGGGCAGCCTGTTCCAGTACCTCACCACTCTCTCTGTAAAGAACTTCCCCCTGACATCCAACCTAAATCTCCCCTCCCTCAACTTAAAACCATTTCCCATTTTGTCCTGCAGTTATCTACCCTTTCAAGGAGTTGCTCATATGAATATTATGACCTATTTCCAAGCCCAAAACACAATGGAATTTTAGCAAAGGAGGCTTCAGTTCTGCAGTGGCACAAAATCATCTGTCTATACCATTTACTATCAGAAGTTTTCTGCACTCAGGGGACTGGTAGAAAGCTGTCGGTTGCACTCTTACTGTGCAACAAAGCTCTGTTTATATCTGGATTTACAGTAAAAATACAGCTAAAAAGTACAAGAGTACATACAGTAGATACCACTGAGTAATCAGTTCAGTGCTGTGAGGATGCTGTGTTAGATAAGAAAACTTTGAACAGAGCATATTTGCCATGGTCTGACACAGATGGAACAGCAAAGAGCATTTTAGAATGTCTACTTCTCCGGAGATATTCAAAACCTGACTGGATGCGATCCTGGGAAATGGGCTCTGATGATGCTGATTGAAGGAAAGGGCTTGGACTAGACGATTCCAAGTGGTGTCTTCCAAACACAAACATTCTGTGAATCTGTGTAATGACTCTACTTCTTAAGCAGAGCGTTTCTGGCCACTTTGCAAACTTCAGAGTGTCAGACATCAGACTTCCAAATTTGTCTGAACACAATAAACAATTTCTACAAACAATATCTATCTCCTATCAAAGTGATGGATTTGGCTCCAGGTCATGTTCCATTTCATCACCCTTAATCTACACTGCACATGCATCAACAGTGTCAACTTCCAGGATGAACTACACAAGTACAGATTTGGAAAGATCTTCAAGAGAAGAACCACTTCTTCAAGTAAGTACACTACGGTTGGCCACTCTAAACCCATCATCTGTGCTGCATCTGCTGGGAATGAAACTGCTTTACACATGTCTGTAGTGCTCCTGGGTGTTTACTTCAGCACACTGACTAAAGATGAAGTGCAGTACAAATTTTCACTGAAAAATATTTATTGTACATTAAATTATTAATGTGGATGCATACAAATGTGCTTCATAACCAGAAAACTGAATAGGGCAGAAGAATTTCTGTCATGGTTTTCTTGTCCTGTTTTCTTGTCAGAGTTGTTTCAGTGTAACTGTATCTTTTCCTTCTGAAAAATCACACAAATGTTTAGAAAAGCTAGCATGAAACAAAAGAACTTCCTATGGGTGCCATTTTGAAATTTTCATTTCTAGTAGAATGCATTGAAAATGTGACATAGAATATCAGATAATATACTGCAGGATAGACCGGTACAAATATACTTCTTTCAACTTTCATCTCTTTTCACCATATTAATGGGAGTGCCTAAGATTCTTACTGCCTATCAAAGATAGCGTTACCTTTCCTGAATAAAGTTTAGTTTGAAATTGAATGCATTGCTGAAATTTTACTGCTACTTGGAGGACAAACCACACAGTTGCTGTAGAATAAATTCAAAATTAACATCTTTCTCTCTGTAGTTGTACGTCTAATTTCTCCAATGGCATGGGTCAGATGGAAATTAACTGCTCTTTAATTTTAATGTCAAGTAGCAATTCAATTAACTGAATGACATACAGGATATGAACTGATCCTTTTTGAACTTTCTTAATCTGTACAGTCAGTTTCTATCTTTTGAATAGTTCAGTTGTTCACACTGTTATCCTAAAATCTTCCTCCTTGGTTGAATAATGAAATCTGCCCCAGGGGTCTCAGTTATCTTGTAACACAGCCACAGCATTCCATTTTTAATATGCAACATCCTATTGCCACAGGGCTGGTGAGAGGGGGTGGAGAAGGGTGGAGTTTATAGATATCGACAGGCAGCAGCTCATCTGGTTTCTCTGTCACAATAGATCCTAGGGAGTCCATAACTTCAGATCCAGGCATCCAGCTTCTGATTACTTTCTGACAAATCTAATCGTTGCCTAAATCTCTAGTCAAGTATTCAAGCCCAATGAAACAATTACAAACCTTCCATAATGTTTCAAATTCTCTGACTAATAATCATAGAATCATAGAATCGCAGAATCATAGAATGGGCTTGGTTGAAAAGGACCACAATGATCATTTAGTTTCAACCCCCCTGCTATGTGCAGGGTTGCAAACCAGCAGACCACGCTGCCCAGAGCCACATCCAGCCTTGCCTTTAATGCATCCAGGGATAGGGCATCCATAACCTCCTTGGGCAACCTGTTTCAGTGTATTACCACCCTCTGTGTGAAGAACTTATCTAACCTAAATCTCCCATCTCAGTTTAGTACCATTCCCCCTTGTCCTATCACAATCCACCCTCATAAACAGCCATTCCCCTTCTGTTTATATGCTCACTTCAAATTCTGGAAGGCTGCAGTAAGTTCTCCCTGGAGCCTTCTCTTCTCCAAGCTGAACAAGTCCAGATCCCTCAATCTTTCTTCACAGGAGAAGTGCCCTGATCACCTTAGTGGCCCTCCTCTGGACTCGCTCTGCATCCACTACTGCACTCAAAAAGAGTAGGCAATGGATAAATAGCATCACCACCTTCATCAGATAAGAGAGAACATAATTGTGGCACAAATCTATTTCAGAGTTAAAAATCATATTTTTTCATTCATCAATAGCCACAAGTCTGCAAAAGTAACTTTCATTGAATTTTAGCTATGTAGAGTGTCCTGAGCATCTTCAAAAGTCTTTACATGCCTGAGGGATGGGATGTTATCTAGAGAGGCCTGGACAGGTTCAAGCATTGGCACAAGAGAACTAGACAAGGTTCAATAAGACTCAGTATAAGGTCTTTTACCTAAGTTGTGGCAACCCCTCTATCAGTACAAGGTAGGGGATGAAAAAACTGAGAACAACCCTGCTGAAAAGGGCTTGGAGGTACTGGTGGATAACAAGCTGGACATGAGACAGAAGTGTGTCCTCACAGCCCTGAAAGACAACCATATCCTAGCCTGCATCAAAATAAGCGTATCCAGCAGGTAGAGAGAAGTGATCCTGCTCTGTTGGTGAGATCTAATCTAATAACTGATCTTCTTCCATAGCACTTTGTTCAGAAAGCTGAAGGTTTGATTTTCATTGCTTATTTCTACCATCTTATGTCTACTGTCTTCAAAGACAGTCTTCAACTAGATCATCCTTGGGGGAAAAAGTAAATAAGCTGCATCAAAAACTAAAACCCTGCAGGTTTTTACATATTTTTTATGAGTAACTGTCAATAATGCAGATGAATAAAAAGGCCAAGGGAATCATGTATACTTCAGAATTAATAAAAAACTAAAGAGCTATGCTAGAAGAGTGAGAGTTTAGATGAGCTAATCTAGCTTTTTGGTCTGCAATTTTCTAATATCTGTGCTTCCATTCCTGCCTGAGTATATTTGGGAAACTTATTGGTACACAGGATACACAGTTTTTGTTTGTTAAGAATGTTTTTGTCCTGTGGCAAAATCAAAATCTTCTAAATCCAATTCAAACCTGAAGTCTGAAGCAGCTTCTACACAACTTATTTGCACATGCTTGTTTGACAATTTATTTCTTATTTCACATGCTGAATTTTATGGTAGAATATACAAGGGGATTTTTCTTCACAGAACTTAGAAAACTTATGCAGTTCTTAGCATGTAAATAGTAATACATGTACCATTTTGGACAAAACTTGAACCTTAGGAGATACATTATCTATTATCCAGAGATCTACAGGGACATTTAGACTGAAAAATCATGACTTAGCAAAAATCTAATCAGAAAAATTATTCAAATAAATTGTTTTACATAAAATAAAACCATCAATGGTTTCATTTTTCTAAAAGAATAAAGTTATTATGCATAAAGCTTTGTTAATCTTACTATCATTTTTAATCATCATAGTAGAATAATTGATTGATATTTTTATTTGATTCTTGTAGGTTTCTCTAGAGAGGAAGAACATACATTTTCATATATATCTGAATCATCTTAAGCATATAAGATACGTCTTCAATTCACTTGTTTAGTGTTCAAACTGAAAAGAGGTGAAAATACTGTATTTTTAAAACACAAAAATAATTTGTGCATTTTTAACAGTGTTTTTTAAACTTTTCAGCTGTGATGAAGACCAACTTCACCTCAGCCCTCCATGTGCAATTCCAGAAACATTAAATGCTAAGTCAGTTTATAATAAACATCCATTTTACTGCTAAGCACTTGTAAATTTAGATTTAGAAGGAAGTGCAGGAAAGGTGAGATTTAGGATGAAGACTGTAAACCTGAAAATGTATGTGTCTAATTTTAGGAAAAGATGAACATAAAGTGAAGTTAAAAATCAATAAAAATAGAAGTGCTGTGGTGAAAACAGCAAATCAGCTTTAGGTACAGCCCTGAAGCACTGCATGTTGCTACCATGCAGGATGATTATAATAAATTGCAAAGAGTGAATAGAGGAAAGATCCTGAGTAAAGTCATTTCTGTCCTGAGGATAACCTTATTTTGATTTGTGTACGTATGCATGCTCATCCTTTTTTTATTGCAGATGTTTTACAGGGTATTGACTGCACCATACTTAGAGTTTCATGCAGAGAAATTATGCCTTTGGATATGAGTAGCTAGGTGTAGGGTATTTTTATCATACTGGAAAGAAATACATATTGGCAAGTAATATATCTCTTGCTATGTTTAATGAAGACTAATAATCAGTTATATCATGAAAAGTCCTCAGACTTTTTCGTAGTTCTTCAGTTGTGTATGCAGTCCTGCTCTCTATGAAAATTGCCTTCTAGCTTTGTTTTTCTCAGAAATGCTTACCATTATGTAACTACAATTCAGCTTAAATATGAATGTCAATTTTGAAGAATACCACTTAAACTTCTCTGCATTTATTTTTCCCTTCAATATAGTTTAAAAGCTTGTTTTTTGAGATTGTAGTAACATGATTGAGCTTTCTTAGATCAGTTTTCTACTTCACATACATATGTGCAACTTTTTTCGCATTACATCATGCAAACGCAAACATAATAGTACCTACAAAATGCTTTGCTCCATTCCTACAATTCAAGTTATTTCTAAGAGTTTTATCACCTACTCTATCTGAATTAACCCTTTTCTCATTTATACAGAATGTAGTAAGTTCTTCTTCCCTGTGTATATTTCCATTAATATCCAACAATAACTCTTATACTTTCTGAAAAGCTTCAGTTAGTTCTGGCAAACATTCACACCTGGTTAATTCTTTCTGAATATATCCTTATTTTGTTTTCACTTATATGTCTAGAAGCCACTGAATTGTATTTAAAATATTTACAAGATCTTTCAGTTGGGTTATTTTAGGATCATTTATCTTTACTCATACTTTTTTAACTTCTGAAAACAGGGACATTTTTTTTTGTTGTTTAGATTTTTTTTTCTTAATTTACTTATTATATTCTTTCTGAATTTATTCGTGCTACTAGCTCAGCTTCTGTCTTAAATTTTTTTCTCCTTCACATGCCTGACAAAAACTGTTTATTGAGTTTGAGGAAAAAATTGTCAAATAGTTTATACTTCAATTTACTACATCCATTTAATTTACCTAATCCCCTTGCCTTTAGTTTTCTAGCTATGACATGAAATATTCCAGTTACATATAGTTAGATCTCACATGTTTCTAGGACTGCAATTTCATAAAGACACATAAGACGTAAATATGCAAGACACATATCCATATCTTGAATATTGCTGCCAACTCTCTTATTTCTATACCATGACAAAAACAGGCATCTATAAATAGCCTCTATCAGGGTAATAGCTGTTTGTGAGATTTCTCACCCTTCAACTTTGTAACTGCCTGTGATTACACACCAAATTGGAGACAACTGAAATAACAACTGAATTTAACTTCATATTGGGCATTCCACATATATTAATGTCTCATTATCTTGATTTCTTATGGAACAATGATTTTTCTATCACAGGAAGGATGTCTGTGTGTTCCTGGATCTGCTTCTACTACCTTTTAAACCTTTGACAGACAATTTGAGAAAACATATTACAGTCAAAATTTTGCTTATGGAAATGTTGTCTCAACCAAACCACTTAAAAATAAGTTGCAGGCACATCATGAAAAGATCAGCCAGAGCAATCCTGATAAGCTTCACTACTGAGGCCATGCAAGTTCATGAAAAACCTTATGGCAGTTTTCTAACCAATTATATGCTTACAAAGAACAGAAATCTCAAGTCTCAGAAATTTCAGAGGAATAACTGTTTAGAATGAGGAAAGAGAACACTTATAAGTACTGAAGTAAGGTACTGAAAGTATTTCTGGGAGCACTTGCACTCTTGTTATCATTAAAGCCAATAATACTCATATTACTCAATAATATATACTCATATAGTCAATAATACAACAAACTTAAAGAAAGCAGTTATAGTTTTCTAGTCAGTATAAAACTACTAGTGCCTGAGTTCTAGTCTTACCCTTAGAGTATTTTAAAATTTTTAGTTTATTTTTTCCAATAACCAGCTGAAGTTGGTGATTTTTTACAGTGAAAAAATATAAACATTAAGTCTCTTATGCTGAGAAGGGAAATTAATTTGAAAGACTGTACCAAATTCTCATTTCTTTGAATGCTACTATTGTAGATTCTCCAGCTGATAATACAACACAAACACATAATGCTTAGGCATTGCCGACTGAATTTTTATTTTCCTCATCCTTTACATATTGCATTTATCCTTCTAGAAAGGATATGTTATATACTACATGGCACTTTTGAAGGTTCTCTTTAGAATTTACCTCACATCTTCACAATCAAACATAAAGTAAATGTAAGAAATAGAGGCCCATTTAAATAAATGTAAAGAAAAAACTATTTTTGCCTAAAGATTTAAGACTTGCAATGACTAATCACATTAATGCAGAATAATTCAACATTTGCTTAACTGACTGAAGTAACTATGAGTGAGTACTTCTGTTACCCTTCACAGAACAGAAACACTGAATGAAACTGAACTGGTAGCATAATCTAGGACAGTATTTATACTTTTAAAGTAAATTATTGTAAAGGGAGAAACAGAATCAACCAAAATGGAATTAAACTTCTAAAAGCATAGTGACAACACTGACTACTAAATTAGGTAAAGCACAACATTTGTCTTGCTCTAGCTACTGAGTAATGTAAACAAATTATTTTTATCTATTGTCTTTAAATTTTCAATGAAAAGAAAAAAATACTTTTGCTTAATTTAAAAGTAGAACAACTTCAAAATAACAACAATAATAAATACCAATCCTAGTACTAGTTTTTAGCATAATATATAAGTGTCTTTTTTATAATATAGTCCACAGATAGATTACTATTTGGCAATGTAATGGATACGAAGTCCAGTAACAACCATTACATAAGAATTGAGAATAAAAACCTGCACCATACTGCCTAAAAGTAAATTGTCTCAAGTTTCTGAAGAAGAGGCTGAAGCTCCTCCTACAGCACTACCAGAGTTATTGTAGTAAAAATATGACTGGGATAATCCACTACCATGATTGTGTAATACTAAGAGAGTTGTAGACTATATATTATTTTCTTTAAAATTTCTTAACTTGGCTCAGTTGCTAACTGCTAAAATTTCTTATTTATTTATTATGTACTTTCATAAAGAAAAACAAAGACAGAGTACTACTTAATATATTCAAAACACAAAATGCCTTAAAACCTGAATAGTTCTATAGGTCATTAGAAGACAACCATCATGATTATGAATCATAGAATGAGTCATAGAATGGCCTTGATTGAAAAGATCCACAATGACCATCTAGTTTCAACTCCCCTGCTACGTGCAGGGTCACCAACCACCAGACCAGGCTGCCCAGAGTCACATCCATCCTGGCCTTTATGCTTGCAGTTCATTTGCTGTATTTACATATTCTGCGATACTGTCCAGAGTTCTAAATATTAGTGGTAATACACAAAAACATTTACAGCAATTCCCAATTCTGTGCTGCTAATCTTCGCAATAAAAGAAGGGTTGACTGTTGGTCTAGGTGATCTCAGTGGTCTTTTCCAACCTTAATGACTCTATGATTGTAAAAATAAGGAAGAAATACCTGACCTTTGTTCCACTCTTTTGAGAATCAAGTACTATTAAAATTATGGATGTCACATCGTAGTTACAGCACAAGCAGTAATTGTAGCTTTTGCTGTCCTTGCAACAGTATTTGAAGATTACAATATCATTTGGCTTTCATTTGATTCAACTGCAGAGTTTGCTTACATACTTAAGAATAAACAATTTGCATTGTGTTTGCATCGCCTCATGTTTTTTTGCTATGCATTCCTTTGGACTTTGAGAAAGATTAGTGAAAAATATAATTTGACTATATTTTTCGAGACTTTTATTTATAGTAATGTGTACTGCACACAGCAATTGAGTTTATAGATAGAGATACTACGTGGTAAATATGGAGTTCAGATTATTATAAGAGGTACAACATTGGAGTAGATTTGGTATTAAACAAATACAATAACCAAAACAACTTGTTCCAGTGCTCTGTCATCCTCAAGGTAAAGATGATTTTCTTAATGTTTATATGAAACTTCCTGCATTCTAGTTAGTGCCTACTGCCCCTTGTTCTGCCTCTGGGCGACACTGAAAAGAGACCAGCCCCATTCACTTGAGTCCTGCCCTTTAGATATTTCTAAGCATTTGTAAGATTCTCCCTCAATATCCTCTTCTCCAGGCTGAATAGTCCCATGTATCCATTTCCCATCTATGTCCATATGTAGTCTAGTATTAGATACAGAGGTTGGCGTCCCTGCCTGTGGCAGTAGGGTTGGAGCTTGATGACCCTTGAGATCCCTTCCAACCCAAGCCATTGTATGATTCTTTATGTATTGAATACTGAGAATTCAACTGTCTGCATATTCATGGCACCAAATGAAATGTCCTATACCCAAACTTTTCTCCAGGCTGACAGACATGTTACAGGGAAATCTATACTTTTCTAGAATAAAATCTGAAAGTCATAAGGAGGTAGTACCCAAACCAAAACTAGATCCTTGCAGATAGTAATGGCAACGTAAACATCTTTTTCATGAGAGAATTTATAAGAAAGTATAATGGAATCCCATCTTGAAACCTGAATGTAACTGTTCATATACAGACAGTGTGGTGTCATCTAGGCTGTCCTATTGTGTACCCTGGTTACTCTCTCAGATATATAGTAAGAGAATTAGCTCCATATCCATTGTCTGCCAGTCCTGAACAGAAATTTTGGATTTCCCATAGTATCATAGATGATATTACATGCTGTCATGTTTTGGCCTAGCTCTGTGACAGGGGATGAAGAGATGCACTGTTCTACACCATGGGAAAAAGGGAAGAGGGAATGGAAAAAAAAGTAGGGATGTGAGCCTAGACAAGGAGGAAAAAAACAAACAAAAAAAAACAAACCAGCAGCAATGAGCATGAGCTATGGGAGAAAACTAATTAACTAAATATGATAGTGGAATGTGAGATAATACAGTATAATAATCTAATTGGAATTGAAGTTAACAAATCAAATAAAATGTTAGAGAGAGTGCCCAAAACCAAAGGCCTTTCTCTAGTGCTGTAGGCAAGACAGCCAAGGAGGCAAGACTGAAGAAAGAAGGCAGAGAGACAATCTCACAACTCCCTGTCAGTTTCATCTTTCCCCCTGAACTGAAAATGGAATTATGAAGCCTTCCACGAGATATAGCTCATTCTTTTCTTATGAGACAAGGAAGCCAGAATGTTCTATCAACATTCCACAGAACTGCAGCATTAGCTCTTTAACTCCCTATGCCATGCTACATGATGTTAAGATTTGGAATACAGATAACAAAAATCATAAAACCAGGACAGATGTCCATACATGGAAACTAAATTAAGACCCAGTGAGATATGAATCATGCTATATATGTACAAGCAAATACCTGCATAAGCATGTTTCCTCTCCCGTCCTTCATGTCAGGTGCTGTGGCAAGATGTAAAAAAAGATGGATGCAGCTAAAACAGGTTGGTAAGTATTAAGCGAGACCACAATCAGATTCTAACTGATGGAGAACCGTAGCCTGGGATAACAGAAACAAAGAAAAATCAATGTTCATGAGTGGCTCATGTAGTTAGGAGTATAGACTGCAAGGATGAATTACTCCTTCATCTGCCTATGGCTATTCTGAACTATGTCCCATTCGTCAATCCAACTGCTCAGAAAATTATTGAATGTCATAACTTTAGCATTCAATTTTTTGTCCTATTCAGTTGGCAATAATTCCATTACAGGTACGTACCAACTTTATATAATTTTTCTGCTATTTCATTGCCATTTACAAATGAATATATTAAATTCAGCTACAGTTTTGGTACAATTTATATGATGAATTCAAACTGCTAAGCTTCAAAAGATGATAGATGAGTTTTACACTGCACAGGAGGAAATTAGAAACTAAATGAAAATAGAAGCAGGATAAAGAGCAACAGTAAACATCCGATAGAAAGCCATGCTTTTTTGCACATAAGAGCCCAGAATTAATACCACCATGTTTCAGTTTATTTGTCAAGTAAAGATGTATCATGTTGTACTACAGATAAAAATTCCTTTGGCAAATTGCTATGCAGGTCCATGATGCCACCCCTTAAAGGAACAAAGAGTATTGTTCTTACCTAAAAAGATGAACTCTCTCCAGCACAGAAATGAGATTTATGAACCTGCCTCAGGACCAGATGTTTCTTCAGGTATATACAGGAAATCAGACTCTTTATTACTGCTCTCCTATCAATGACTCTTTAAAAAGAATAAATGATCTGTAAAAACAGCACTAATAACCCAAAGCATTATTGAAAGCTTTTTTCCCCTATTAAATATTTTCATTTAAAGTTTTTATAGTGTAATATTTGCAGGCCACATGCTGGTGCTATGGCATTCTTGTTTTTCCTTTGTTTACATACTTCACTATTTATGTTCTGTAAAATGTGTACTTACATGTGGCACTACCAAAAGTTATTTATCAAGTCATTCATATTCGTTTAGAGAGTAATCACAATGTTATTTAGTTTTTAAAAAGCAGATTTTCCTTATTAAAATATATATATATATATTTCAACTTCATCATAGATATTTCACGTATTTTAAAGGGACCAGTAAGTAAACTTCCTTTGACTATTCCCCCATGAGAACATTGCAGAAAAAAAGATTTTTCCTTTTTAGAACTAGGAAAACAAACAAACAAACAAGAGCACAACAGTAAAATGCAAAAGGAACAAATCCTTATGGAGGTTTGAGAGAAAAAAAAATGTATGTAGGCTTCACTGGATTGCAGTAGACTGCATTCAGTTGTTTTATAAGGAACAAAGAAAAACATTTATGTTGGGAAAATGTGATAAATAAATGCAGAGCCAAAGATTTTGCTTCCTTTATTTGTCTGTACTTCAGTACACTTATGTTGTAGAGCTTTATCTCTAAATACTCTAAATATTTTACAAGATAAGGTGAGATAAAATGCAACCATTATCATGACATGACCATTATCATGATACCACAGCATGAAAGTGTAACCCGTGAACTGTTGATGTGCCTATGATCAGGCGGGGCCCATTAGCATATTCACACCTGTCAGGGGAATTACAGGGTCACTGATATGACAAATTTAAGGGCCCTGCTGCTTCCCCTTGATCTTTTTAGATCTGTTGCTAATAAACTAAGAATGTGAAAACATTATTGTTAATTAAGATCTGATGGAAGACTCAAAATAGCAAGAAAAAACACACCTTCTTAATGGTTTTTGTTGTTGTTTTTTCCTCTGAAAGGACTGCTGATGGGCAAGAGTAGACATTATGAAATGCATACCACTCTAAATCAACAATTTTCTGTTTTTTGGCACTTGTTCTTCTCTTAGTCCTTTTGGCACTATTTGTCAAAAACTTCCCAACATCAAGATTTTCAAATAAATGTATACTTCAAACCTCTTAATTATTTATTCATTTATTCCTGTCAAGCTGCTTAGGATATTCTTTTATATGTGGAATGCTTTTAGAGTAATTCTCTGTTATACCTCTTCTTTTGGTATGATACCAATGTCTTTATTATTTACTTCTTCCATTATAAAATCTTTTACCCTCCTAAGAGTGAGTGAGGACCTCATGCAACAGCAATTAAAATTCGGAACACGTATTTTACTAGATTTCTTTAAATTAGTATCTTGAATTTCTTCTTTCTGGATCCAGGCCCCATCCCTTCTGATCACTCAGGTGTGCTGTTTGCACATGAGTTCCTTGGGTCAGTTGTGCCTTCTTGCTTGGTGTACAACCACCAGCTTAGGCTGTGATCTGACAATTCCACTGTACCTAGTTATTCTTTTTGTTATAGAAGTTGCTAATCTGGAAATACATAAGCAAATAAAAAAATATTTCTTGTTTAGTTTTTTACACAAAGTATGATAACCACTTTTCTAAACATCTGCCTTTGATGGATTAGGTTGCTGTTCAGTCAGTAGCTTTATCCAAAGATCTCTTAGATGTGATAACTTGATAATCTTACATATTAAGAACACACTTGTAAGATATGCATAGTTATACATTTGAACAGAAATAGAGAAGAAAACAAAAGATGTGGATAGTAATTTAAATCTTAAAGTAAAGTGAAGTAAAATAAATAAAATTATTGCTTTTTTCAAGACTTCTCAAGACTTCAGAGCCAATAAATAGTTTAAGTACTTTTCCTGGCCTTTGTGACAAAATTAAAAATTGATTAACTCTGAGTTCAAAGTATTTTAACTCATCATAATGTGAAACAAACCATATGACACATTAAGCTTATTCTTCAAATTTACAGCACTACTTCCTCTGACTACAGATACTTCGGTAGTGATACTGATGGTCACTAGAATAAAATTTGGCCATAAAAATCAGATTCTTGTTCAAATTTATTCATAAGAAATGGAAGCTATGTCATGAAGATCCTAATTTTCTTAATCTCTTCCTCAAGAAAAGATTATAAAAGGCCATTACAGTCAGTTACAGACATCTCACTATCCCAGAAATGTTACCCAAATCTGTGAGTGTCAAGTATTACAGATATTTTGGATGAGAAAATCTTGGAATTAAAATTTGCTTGTGATCACTCCTTTTCTTCTTAATATAGTTCAAAAATATATCCAGAGTTTAATAACATTGTACCTCAAAAAAAAAAAAAAAAAAAAAGTCCAGATGGATGACACGTAATGAAATGAAATGATCCTAAAGGCCATGGCCATGACATTGGTTACACTTGTGCAACGGATTGTTAATCAAGATGCAAGGAAGTTCTTGATGGAACTCTTCTATTATAGAGAAGAGCAAATACAATGAAGTAGAACATACTTATCTCCTAAGTCGAATAATCCTTTTGAATTTTGCTTACACAACATGCATTCCGTACTTCATGTTATCTAAAAATGAGAAAAGCTTACTTTTATGGACCATCTCAGGATAAGAGTATCTATTATTTTAATCTCCACAAAGTTAAAGAAAAATAAGATTGCCACCATGAACAAAATATTATTTAAGGTTCCAATCTCAGTATTGATTTCAGGAAAATGGTTCCCCAGATAATATAAATCATAGTGAGAATTGAATTTGATGGGTTACAGTCATTTCTACAAAACAGAATCTATGGACCTGTCATGAGGATATATACTGAAAACAAATTCAGAATCTATGTTTACTTTCATTCCCTTTTATTCACTGTCTCAAAATATAAAGGAAACATCTTCTCTGTACTAGGCAGTTACCCTTATCTCATAATGGTAATAGAAGAAGAGAATATAGACAGACAGCAGAAGAAACAGAGGATGTGAACCTGTGAATTTTAGGTTGGATAGCTTGATCACTTTCTGAAAAAAAATATTTATGTAGCTTTTTTCTTTCTTTCTTTTTCTTTTTTTCTTATCTGATTACTTCAATTTTGTCCTACTAGAGAGAAATAGAAGCTGATCGGATATTCATTAACTTCAATGTTTCCTCCTCCATTTGTTAGTAGATTTTAATTAAAAAGTTAATTATTATTATTATGCATGTCAATTCAGCTATTTCTGCATTTTTGATGTTTTATCGGTTAATAACAGAGCATTACATCAAGTTTTCATAGATCACTATTTGTCAACTTTCTGCTTGTTAGTGGAGCATTAAGATTGTTTAAAATCAAGAGGATTTTACAGAATGTAAAATTGGACCTGAAAGTAAAACTGAAATAAAAGGTCTTTCCAAGTTTTCAAATTGCTTGAGTATTTCTATGGTACAATTTTATGAAGTCAAAATTGTTCTGCCTGCTCCCCCAGTCTATCTGATATACTCTATGAACAGATTATACGTTTGAGTTTCAGCTTGAAATTCAGAATGCAGAACAACTTCCTGATATGTGGAGAACAGTATAGATTCTATGCAATGAACTTACTTCATTCTTATTTTCACCCTTGATACTAGTGTGCTGAAACTTGAACATGAGTACTTCACTAGTGATATAATTCTATATGCAATAATATAACTGAACTAACCTGAAGACCTTCAGAACTAATAAAACGATCAACCTAAAATAGGTGTTTTAGAAATAGATGACCTAAAACAGATGATTAAGACATAAGTTAAATCATGATTATTTTAAGGGTGAATTATTTCTAGCTTGGTGGGCCATCAAACCTCAGGCCAAACCTCACTGAGCCAGAGAATGAGAGGTAAACTAAATTATGGATTCTATTGCACAGGTTATTCATGACTGTGAAACGTGCACAGCAATTAAATAAACCAAGAGGATGAAATCCCTCTGAGTAGAAGGGCAATGGCAAAAGCGTAAATATGGAGAGGCATGGCAAGTTGATTATATCACCTTGCCACAAAACCACAATGCTAAACGTTACTTCTTTACCACAGTAGAAGTAACTACTCAGTGGCTTGAAACATATGCAGTATCCCATGCTACAACTTAAAGCACCGTATTAGGTCTCAAGGAACAAGTCCTGTGGCAACATGGCACTCCAGAAAGAATCGAGTCAGATAATGGGACTCATTACAAAAAATTCTCTTGTAAATGCTTGGACCAAAGATCATGGCACTGATTGGATTTATCATATCCCCTGCCATGCTCCAGCTTCTGGTAAAACTGATCACAGTAAATTGTTAAATACTATGTTGAAAGCAATGGGTGGCAGAATGTTTAATCATTGGGAGAAATATTTGGCAGAAGCCACCTGGCTGGTCAACACTTGGACATCAATCATTTCAGACTGTCCCACCCAATCTAGCTCCCTACATACTGTAGAGGGAGATACGGTCCCTGTAGTACATGTAAAGAGCACTTTGGGAAAAGTGGTTTGAGTCTTCCCAGCAACTGGAAAAAGCAAACTTCTCTGTGGAACTGTCTTTGCTCAGGGACCAGGGTCATAACATTATGAAGTGCACTGGGAGTTAAAGAGCTAATGCTCTAGTACTGTGGATTATCGATAGTTCTAGGGTACCTTTCGTAGAAGAGAACAGTAGCATTTCCAGGGTTCCATTTCCGTTTTTCTATAAGAGGGAAAGATAAGACTGTTTGCCGCGGTGGATTCTGTTAGGCCAGGGGGAGGTTGCACGGTTGATAGAAGTGGTAGAAAAGAAAGGATTGAGATCGTCTCTGGCTTGTAATGCTGTCTCGCTCCAATTTGTAGGAGGGAGGCAAGGTTCTTTGATATGTG
>JAPSGF010000172.1:92802-104126 GCA_035772895.1 Perdix hodgsoniae
CCCCCATTTCGGTAAGGTTGTTCATTACATTCCTGACGTATGGCCCCGCCATTAGCTGTGGGGGTCTCCTTTGACGAGAAGACCCATTGTCTCTGACAGTAGTAATCCCATCCTGACCCATTCCTTGTGTAAACAGATTTTCCAGATGTCTTTTTCTTTTCTGAACGTATCTCAAGCAAACACTGAACTTCCAAGCAAGGGTGTCTCTGTCGCCAGACACAAGCATTATCGCCTTCTGCAGTGGTCAGCTCCTTCGAGCAGCACCCCTGAAGAAAACAGCTCGTCCTGCTTCTGCTTATCTTTGCAATCGTAAGCAGAAACACTATGGCACAGTGACACCCACCATCCACCCCCAAGGACACTTAACAGTTGTTAGTCAGAGTCTCATCATCAGGAAGGCCTCATGAAGCAAACTTTGAGACAACAAAAGAAAAACAGTTCTGTCTTTCACAAATGCAAAGCCATTCACTCCTTGGTATGAAATAACTCAGGACCTGACAGAACTATCTCAGGAATTTGCTGATAAGTTAATTAAGGCAGCTGAGGAGTTAGACACACCGAGAGCCATTTATGGTCCTGTAATTGTGGATTGCCTTAAGCAAAAGTTTCTTGAGAGTGTTAAAGATCTGTTCTGTACAGCTTCTGTGAAAATTTTTACACCGGGGGAAGTTATCAAGTATGAGGATAAGCAGAAATCTATCCCCCTGACGCGAGTGTGGAGGTGAGATCATCCCATCTCCGGTGGTCAAAAATCTCGTGGGGGGTTTTTATCTCTCCCTCCCACTTCAACCACGAGATAACTGAGTGAAACTCCTCCTCAGAAGGAGCATTCTTGTCGAAATAATCCTTACAAATCCTAAGTAATACCTTAATGACGGAATCCATCCCGGCGTAATCGCCGTCCCAGCATAAACGCCGTTCAGCCCGTAGGCACTTCTACTATCTCATCCGCGGTAGGGTCCTGCGTCCGTCCCGCAGCAAACTGTCGCATTTCACACCTGGAACGCTCCTCCCACGATCCTTGAATAATCCTCGCATGATCCTCACATGGGGCGCCAATTGTTGCCAAATAAAGCGTGGCAACCCCAATTAGCGTCCCGTTGTAAAGTGCTCTGACAGCCCCGGCCTCTTTAATGGCTCCTGGCTCCCTTGAGCCCCAGCCTGGCCCCGGGCGCTGGCTCCCAGCCTAATGACCACTCACACACATTTTCTGACACCAATATGATGAGTGGTGAAATGGCCATTTAATGTGTGGCGTAGTTTGCTTATATACATGCCCCGTCTTCGTTAATACCCCTTAAGCACACATCATAAATCAATCACAGAGCAGAGGAGGGCCTATCGCGTCACATCCCGAATCCCCGCTTATTCGCCTAATACAACAAACACTATTCGCCTAATACAAAAGGGAGTCATGAGACTTCCTTTTCTTCTTTCTCTTCATCTCTGCAGTGTGTTCGCTAGCCATCTTCCCTCCAGCATTAGAGTAAGGCCTTTGGTTTTTGGATGCACTCTCTCATTTTATTTGATTTATTGGCTTCAATTCCAATTATATAGCATTATATTGTGTTATCTGCATTCCAATATCATATTTTGTAAACAAACTTTTTCCCTCAGCTCATTGCTGCTGTTTTATTTTTAGAATCATCTCCCTGCATTTCCCCCTTCCTCTTTTCCTGGGATGTGATCCTGTGGCACTCTCCACCTTATTACTCATGGAACTTGGCTGGAACAATTGATACCCTGAAGCACATGCCTGCCACATTTGTCAATAGAACAAAATATTTCATACGGATTTTTGAAACAGTTCAAAACTACCTGACTATAAGTTAGATTTCTGATCACTTGAAAAAGTACCAGCTTAGACTAACTGAAATTCTAATTGAACTGTGTAGTTAGCTAAAATACATGCTAGCTAGGTTTTAAAATGAAATGTTTTTTGGAAATTTCATTGGGAAAATTGGTGATAAAAGTCTCATTCAAAAATGTGTATGTTGATCCAGATACTGATCAGATTAAACTTTTAGTTTTAATCTAAGAAATTGCTATGTTATGACATTTGCTTCTGGAACACTATTGGATTCATGCCACGCAGAAAGGAAGTAAAAAATTCTCTTATAAATGAACAAGTTTCTAGTGCTGAATGGGCTAATGGGAATTTTTGTAGTAATTCTTTTTTTTTTCATTTGAAAATGCTGATTTAATGAAAAAAACTTTTTCATAGAAATGTGAAAGTTGTTTAAGATTAAATTTACAATTCGCTGTGCTTCTACACTCAGTTATGAATGCATTTTGAGTGGATGGTTTAAAAGCTTTTACGCATTTTAAAGGGCAAAAAAAACCAACAAATACATATGTAAAACCTGCTAAGCACAGTAAAACTTCATCATAAAATAGGATTTGTTGACTAGTGAAGGAAGAATAATCAAGTGAAAGAAAATGCAAAAAAATGACTTGAACTGGACCAGAGTATGAGGAAAGAGAAATTCCTATCACCAAAATCATATCAGTGAAGAACTCAGATCTGGCAAGTTGTTGCAGCCTTCTCCCAGACTCATCTTATACAAAATTGTTAACTTGTACCGAAAGCCCCAGAGGGGCAATAAAGAAGTGAGCATAACACCATTTGTGTGTCAATGTTAACTGCATTACTAGTGACTCTCTTTCTTTAAATATTAGATAATTTAGACTATCAGTATTGGTATCACTGTAGCTGCAATCATAATAGCCTAATGAATTATTTGTTTTGCATATAAAATTGTGTGTTTTCAACCCAGAAATACTACATAATCCCTTTGGGTTTGTTGAAATCTGGGCGTAGAAAATCATGTTCAACAGTTGAATCCAATAAAGAAATTTTTCTGCCTGTAATTTAGAAATGTTATTTTCCATAGGTTCTGAGCCTCAACTTTCATCACACTGAATTCCTAATCACTGAAGAGGATTTCTAAGAAACATAAAAACTTGTCTGACAAATGAGACAGAATATAAAAATAAAATAAAATAAAATAAATCTTAAATTCCCTATGTCCACAGTGAAGATATCTGTAATAGAGTTCAAGAAATTGCATGTGATTCACAGTCCCTCCTTGAAAGTGGCTCATTCAGGCTGTTTTTTGGAAGAGAAAAAATAAGCCAAAAAAAAAGAAAGTGTTAGTGTTAATGGAAACTTTCTATAATAACAAATAGCACATTCATTGAAGAATAAGGACATGAAGATTCAATGCCTTCTTGCTGGCTTCTAAGGACAAAAGCTATGTGTATGAATCAAAAGCTATAAGATCCATTAAACGCATAATAATAACTCTGCATTTCTCATCCTCTAATCTCTGCCAGAGTAAGTTTGCTCACCACAAGGCAATTAATTCAAGGTAGATATCTGAGAGTAAAGAACAGAATTTACATTGGTATCACAGCTGTAAGGGCATCCAGCAGAGAAATTGAGTCCTGTGCTCTCATTCTCATTCCACAGGACTGTTTAAAGCCACACAATCCCTTCTCATCTTTTCAATCACAGTTAAAAAAAAGAAAGAAAAAAAAAAGAAAAGCACAGTACAAGGATACAGTTTGACTAAGCACAAAAGTTGGCACCTTACAGAAAAATATGCCCATCCAAGTGTGTGATTCATTGTGCTCTTTGTTTTCAATTTGAATAAAATTATTCCTTTGTGTAATGCCAGCTATGAAGAAAGCTTGTCTCTTTTTCCTGTCTGTTTATATCCAAGCTCTATTAGTTTTAATAAAATGGATCCAAGACCTCCTAAAGTCAACGAGCCAAGGCTTCTTTTCAGCTTGGACTGGACTCAAGATATCAAACCAGAAGGAGATTAGTCAAAGTTGACTGTTATATTACAGAAGGTATTTAGAATTAATTGACAAATTCTATTAACATTTTGAGAGTTAGTTTCTGAACTGTGAAGTGGATCTAGAAGAGAACAAGGTGTTCATACAAGCTGTGAAATAATGATTTAAAATATAGCTACTGTCACATTCAAACTGATCAATTTATTGCAAATTGGCTGTGGCATCTTTTTTTCCTCTACTACAAAAATCTTAACAGAATACATTAAATTACATATAACTGAGTTTCTGATTGTTATTAGCAATTCATACCACGCAACAAGACTAAATAGGAAATTTTTCCCAACCACTCAGTGAAGCTCATATCTCACTTTCAAATTTAAATCTAGTCTTTTCTTCACAGATCTTTCTTTGAAGGGACTGGTAGCAAATAGATCTGCCAAACATTTTTTTAGAGAGCAATATTTTGGAGACCGAATATAAGATTTGGCGAAGAACTCATTCTGGGCAACCTTTTCCACTGTTTAATCAAACTCACTCTTAACTGCTCTCTGCTCATGTTTAGTTTGTATTTTTATCGTTACAACCTGTGCACACTCCCTCTCAAGCCTTTTCTGTACAGCCTCAGAAGCTTGACTTTATTTCCTCTGTATCTTCCCACAAAATATTAGAAGATGAGATACGGTTCCACAGGCTTTAATTCTTTAGCCTGAACAAATCCAAATCTCTGGTTTGGGTGAATCTCTAATTTATTGGTAAATTGTGTTCTTCAGGTGTATAATCATCATCATCGGGTTAAGAGCTGTCTGTAGAGCTGGGCCGAGAGAGTGGTGGTGAATGGAACGAAATCTAGCTGCTGATCAGTCATGAATGGTGTTCCCCATGGAATGGTATTGGAGCCTGTTAAATATCTTTTTTGAGGATCTGGATGAGGGAATTGAGGGCACTTTCAGTATGTTTGCAGATGACACTGGAAGGAAGTGTCAATGTGCCTGGCAGCAGGAAGGCCCTTTAAGAGATCCTGTACAGGCTAGATAGCCAGTTTATGGCCAATGGGATGAAGTTCAACAAGTCTAAGCACTGGGTCCTGCACTTAGGCCACAACCACCTCAGACAATGCTATAGACTTGGAGCAGAGTGTCTGGAAGACTGTGTGGAAGAAATGGATGTGATGTTGTTTTATGCTCAGATGAAAATGAGTCAGCAGTATGCACAGATAAGCAAGAAGGCCAATGGTGTCCTGGCTAGTAGCAGAAATAGTGTTGCCAGCGGGAGCAAAGATGTAGTAGTCCCTCTGTACTAAACACTATTAAGGCCATACCTTGAGTACCACATTAAGTTTTGGGCCCCTCACTGCAAGAAAGACAAAGAAGCCCTGGAACACATCCAGAGAATAGAACACAGTTTGTGAGGCGTCTGGATCACAAGTCTTATAAGGAGTGGATGAGGTAACTGGGATTGTTTAGTCTGGAGAAGAGACCTTATCACTCTACAACTGCTTGAAAGGAGGCTGTGGTGAGGTGTCGGCATCTTCTCCCACGAAACTCTAAAAAGGACTAGAGGGAATAGCCTCAAATTGTGCCATGGGAGATTCAGGTTGGATGTTAGAAAAAGTTTCTTCTCCAGAAGAGTAGTCAGGTACTAGAATGGGCTATCCAGGGAGGTGGTTGTGTCACCACTCAGGAGGTGCTCAAGAAACATTCAGATGTTGTAAAAGGGGACATGGTTTAGTGGGGACATACTGGTGGTAGGTGGACAGTTGGACTGAAGGATCTTGGAGATCTTTCACAACCTTGGTGATTCTATGATTATCGAAGTTTTGGCAGTTGTAGCAAGACCCTTCCACCCTTTTTTTTAATGAGTAGCCCAGCACTGGTCCCAGCACTACAAATCTGTCTCGTCATTGCTGAGCAGAGGGAAAAGTTATCTTTTTTTTTTGTCTTGATGGCAGTGCTTTCCCAATGCAACAGAGGAAGCCTGACCTGGAATGTTTCCAGGGACAGGGCATCCACCACCTATCTGGGCAACGTGTTCCTATGCTTCATTACCCCTTGTGAAAAATTTTGATCTTTTATCTAATCCAAACTTCCCTTCTTCTAGCCTGAAACATTTCCCCTGGTCCTGTTACAACACACCCTGCTAAAGGTGTGTGCCCCTTTCTTTCTTATAGCCCCCTTTCTGAGAAGAGAAGATTGCTATCAGGTCTGCCCAGAGCCGTCTCTTCTGTAGACTGAATTGACCCAACTCCTTCAGCTTGTCCTCACAATGTTGGTGTTCCATCTCTTGGATCATCTTTGTGGCATTTATCCATATTCAACCAGGTCTACTTTTTTCCTGTAGTGAAGTCTTCGTATCTGAATGCTCAGCACTCAGCAGAGCAGCAGGATTGCCTTCCTCAGTCTACTGGATGCACGTCTTTTGATGCTGGCTTTCTAGGCTGCAAGCGCACAGTGCTGGCTCATGTTCAACTTGCCATCCATCAGAACCCCCAAGTCCCTTTTGGAACAGCTGTATTCAACTGCACATGAATTTCTCCTGGACACACTCATAGAGTCAGTCTAGACTACTTTAGATGAGAACCTATCCTTCATGCTTGTAAGCCACGCCACACAAATTTGCTGGGGACAGGTTCTTGAGAATATTTCCCAGGAGGTTTTGTTGACTAACTCACTGAAAAGCTGGAATTTGACTTTTTAAAATTTCCTGATTTTACTATTTACTATATCTCTCAGGAGCATACACCCCATCACTGCATGGTAACTACATCCCAGGCAGCCCCTCATCCTGATGTCACTAATCAGTTAATTTGTGTTGGTGAGCAACAGACCCAGTATTCCATTCCCTCTGATGGGGCTATTACTTGGCTCAAGAATTAGAAGAAGAATCCAGGAGCCACCTGCATTGCTTACATCTTGCCATGATATTTTTCCAGCAGATATCAGTACTTAAAATTCACCAGCAAGATGAGAGCCTCGCAGCACCACTTGTAGCTCTGCTTAGTCAGGAAGCTTGCAGTAGATAGACACCAACCATAAGGTTCCTTTTATTTCCTTAGCCTCTTTTGTCTATAACTTTTTGACTTGCTTATGATCATTCCTGGGAGACAGCTCTTCACACTCTATTCCTTTCTTGATATACAGTATAATGTCTTCTCCCTATCCTTCCTTTTCTATCACTTCTCTGCAGCTGGTAGCCACTTACAGCCACAGTCCAGTCATGAGAATCATTCCACCAGGTTTCAGTGATGGCAGTTACACCATTGTTTTCTAGTAGCATGATTACTCGCAACTCTTCCTGTTTGTTCACAGGCATGCACTGGTGTTGAGGTACTTCATTTGGACAACTGGCCTTATCAACTTCTAAGAATCATAGAATGGTTTTGGTTGGAAGGGACCTTTAAGATCATCTAGTTCCATCCCCCCCCGCTATAGGCAGAGACACCTCCTTCTAGTCCAGGTTGCTCAAAGTTCCATCCAGCCTGGCCTTGAATGCCTACAGGAAGAGGATGTCCACAACCTCACTGGACAACCTGTTCCAGTGCTTCACCACCCTCACAGCAAGTAATTTCTTCCTAATATCTAGTCTAAATCTACTCCCTTCCAGTTTAAAACCATGTCCCCTCATCCTGTTGATGCATACCCTTACAAGAAGTGTCACCCCCAGCTTTTCTGTAGGCTCCCTTCAGGTACTGGAAAGTTGCTATAATATCCTCTCAGAGCATTCTCTTCTCCAGACTGAAGATCCCCCAGTTCTCTCAGCCTGTCCCCACAGGTGACCAGAGGGCTGGAGCACCTCCCCTTTGTGGCCCTTCTCTGCACCCTCTCCAACAGCTCAATGTCCCTCTTGTGTTGGGAGCCCCAGAACCGGACGCAGTACTCCAGGTAGGATTCCACAAGAGCAGAGTAAAAGAGTCTCCTTCCTAGACCTGTTTGTCACACTTCTCTTGATATACCAAGATACAAGCCCCTTCTGGGCTGCAAGCATATATTGCCAGCTCATGTTGAATCTTTCAACAATCAACACTCCCAAATCCTTCTCCACAGGGCTGGTCTCAAGCCATTCTCCGTTCAACCTGTATCGATGTTTGGGATTGCCCCAACCCAGAAACAGGACTGTGAACTTGGCCTTGCTGAATTTCATGTTGTCATGGACCCACCTCTCAAGCCTGTTCAGGTTCCTCAGGATGACATCCCTCTAGAGCATCCATTGCTCCACTCAGCTTGATGTTGCCTGCAAGCTTCTTGAGAGTGCACTTGATCACATCATCCTTGTTATCTACAAAGATGTTACAGAACACCAGTCCTAACACCAATCCTTGAGGAATACCACTCATCATTGTTCTCCACTTGGACACTGAGCCACTGACAACAGCTCTAAGTTCAACCATCCAACCAATTCCTTATCCATCAAAAAGCCCACCCATCTGTAATGCTACAATGAAGTGTATTGCGATGATAGCATAGTAGCAAAGTCCCAGACTGCAACAAGCAAGGTTAAACTCAAGTCACAGACATAGAAAAAGAAGTAAAGAATCTACTTACCCTTAGAAGGCCTCAGGTAGATAAGGAACTCCAACAAGATACCTTTGCCTCCACTGCCAAGCCTCAAATCCCTTAAACCTTAAAGGGGTGGATCCTGGCTCCACCCTTCCAGTCACTCAAGTGCATTGCATGCACCTGAGCTCCTCTGGTTTGGCTCTGCCTTCCCATGATGTGCTCAATCACTGGTTCAAGAAGGGACTTAGCATTTCTGCTACACTATCAAGTCCAATTTTCTCCACGTTGGTGACCAGGATGCCATGCATGAAAGTTTCAAATGCTCTGCACAAGTCCAGGTAGATGACAGCAGATGCTGTCCAAGTTTGTCAGTCATGACTTGCCACTGGTGAAGGCTTGTTGGTTACTACCAATCAGCTCGTCTTTATTTTCCATGTGCTTTAGTAAGGCTTTCAGGAGAATCTGCTCCATGATCTTGCCAGGCATGAAGATGAGACTGACTGGCCTGTAGTTGCCTGGATCTACTTTTTTCCCTTCTAGAAAATGGGGATTATGTTGCCCTTTTTTCAGGAAACTAGTTTCCCTAGTTTCAGGAAAGTACACCAGACTGCCACAACCTTTCAAATATGATGGGTAGTGACTTGGCAACTGCTTCTGCCAGTTCCCTCAAGACCATGGATGGATATTATTGGGTCCCATGTGTGCTGCTGTAGATTGTTTAGATAGTCTCAAAATTGATCTTCATTTACAGTAGGCAGATTTACCAAGCTACTCCTTTGCTTGTTCTTCTTAGTTCTTTTGAAATATTAGTAGTCCTGAACAACCAGGAATGTGATTAATGACATAAGGTCAAACAAGGTTATTTGTGCAAGGTTAATTCCAAATACATTGAAAGTTGAAGTTTTAATTAAGATAACTGCTTTTTTACTTTTTTTTTTTTTTTTCTTTTTTTTTTTTTTTTTTTCTTATTGTTATAATTGTAAGTATGTTCCATGGCCAAGTTATCGAACGCCTGTACTGGCAATATATTTATGTAAGAAATCAAGATCTCCATGGAAAGCATCTTTAAAAAGTTATTGACTCCAACAATAAATTATAAACAAAATAGATATGTAGGAGTTACTTAAATTTTCATATTGTAAACTTACAGTAAAACAGAAAAGAGTAAAATCCAACTTTCAATATGTTAAGTATTTTGTGCCTGATAAAATTTAAATATTTTACTGATGACTAGGTATGACTAATACAGTGTATCTTAGAAGGTCGTCTGACACAGCAATGATCAGAATGTTTTTCCTTAGGGAAAAGAATATTATTGTAACTAGGAGAAACCAAGACATGACGATGACTTGCAAATAATTGCTCTCTTACTTAAGAGAGGACCCTGTCCATATGGAACTCCTATCTAACATGATATTTATATTGGCTTGGTTGCACATAATCTAAGATTGTATTGATGAAGTTTATGAATGGCAGAAAACTAGGGAATAATAATTTCCCCAGGAAAATATTACCTCATATTGAGGCAAGAAATATTACAAGTAACAGTATGTGCTGTGAAACAAAGGACTGGGGATAAAGAGCTTGAGTTATGCACACACACAAACACAGATGCATACACACACAAAGAAAATTCATGGGCATGTTACCAATCACTAGGGCCATTAATACAACATATGCAAAAAATAAAAAAAAAGGAAACCATTCCTAGGATGCCAGTAAAGACAAGAAAAGACAAAATACCATGCCATTTTATAAGGCTATGGTAACTACTGGACAAATCTGAAAACTTCCTTAAGAGACAAATCAAGGAAAACCTGGATTGTTCAGCCCAGGAAAGAAAAAGATTCAGAAAGATGATAATGATATGTAATGATATGATAATGATAATGTATTGTATCATTTAGGAGAAAAATACTAAAAAAGAGGAAATGTTATTTAAACTGATGGAGAAATTCATTAGAACTTTTTAGATGCAGGATGAGCAGTATCCAGGAATTAATTCCTACAGTATCTGTGTCTCTACGCAACAGAATCACCATAGCCACAGACCAGTGTACATGCCCCAAAGTCCATGTAAATGGTACGTTCCTATGAAAGATATCATGATTTCTTTGATGTTTTTTGTTTTGTTTTGTTTGTTTGTTTGTTTTTTTTTTACTGAATCTTCTCTGTTTCAGCTTTTCTATAGGCTTAGTACATCTGCTGGGATGCTGAAAATTCAATTTATATTTTTCTTCTGTTTCTTTGAAAGTATTCCCTAGAATAAAATGGTTTCATTACACATTATTGTGCCAGGAATATTTTCTGTTACATTTAGAATTGTTTAAAAATAACTGAATTAATGTTTGAGTTTGACTTTTAAAAATTATTTTATTTTCATGAAGATTTGGTAAACAAAATATTTATTTTTAGATGTAAACAGAAAAGTGAGAAGAACATAACAGTATATTGACAAGATTATGCAGACAAATTAAATTATGAGGACAAGATGTAAAAAAAAAGTACTGTTTTTTTTTTATCCTAGAATAATAAAAAAACATGTTTCCCAAGTATAATGGATTTAACTGAATCTCAATGCTCTAAGAGCAAAATCTTTTTGCAAAACAGATATTACTGGATTTTTGTGGTATTATTCCACACAGGTAAAATGTGTCCTAAACTTGACAACCCTTAAGCATATTTCTATTTGAAAACTTGAATAAATCTACTGTCTGAAGAAGTCTGATCTTTGATTATAATTAACGTTTTCACAAGAATCCAAGTTTACTTTAATCTTTAAGTCCTCAGAAAAACTAAGAAACTATGTTTGTTGTACTTATACATGAATACAATTATCTTTCGTTTAACTTGATAAAATTTGAGAATGAAATTTATTTTACTTTATGTAAAGTTCCCTTCCGAGATTTTCATTTTTTCACCAAATATATCAGAAGGACAATATAAGATTTGACTGCAGATCGAACAAAGTATTAACCTGATTCAAGATTAATTTATACAAACACATCTGTACTCAAAGTCAAATTA
>JAPSGF010000172.1:124126-148628 GCA_035772895.1 Perdix hodgsoniae
TATTATATTATATTATATTATATTATATTATATTATATTATATTATATTATATTATATTATATTATATTATATTATATTATATTATATTATATTATATTATATTATATTATATTATATTATATTATATTATATTATATTATATTATGTTATGGAATTACAGAATAGTTTGGATTGGAAGGGACCTTTAAGATCATCTTGTTCCAACTCCCCTGCTACAGGCAGGGAATGTTCCCTCTAGACCATGTTGCTCAAACCCCTTTCAAGCCTGGCCTTTAACACTTCCAGGGTGCAGGCACACCCAGCTTCTCTGAACAATTTGTTCCAGTGTCTCACCATGCACACGGTAAAGTATTTCTTCCTAATACCCTTGTCTAAATCTACCATCTTCCATTAAAGTAATTTCCCCTCATCCTATTGCTACAGACCCTTATAAAAGTCCCCCCATGGTTTCCTGGCCCCTTCAGGTACTGGGAGGCTGCTACAAGGTCCCACTGGAGCCTTCTCTTCCCTAGGCTGAACAACTTGCCCCCCCCCCTTCATAACCAGGTCTCCAGTTTCCTTCCAGAGAGGGCCCACATCTTCCCTGATTTTCTTTTTATCACTGATACACCTGTAGAATTTCTTCTTGTGCCTCTTGATGACCCTGGATTCTGTCTGGGTTATAGCTTTTCTAACCCAATCCCTGTCTGTTCAAACAACTTTTTTACAGCACTTCCAGGTAACCTGTTCCAGCTTCCACTCCCTATACACTTTCTTTTTGAGCTTACTAAGTCCAGGAGCTCCTTGTTAATCTACTCTCTAATACAGAGGCCTCCTTGCATTCTTGCATACCTTCCTTTTCTCTCAGGATGCGCTACCTCTGGGATTGGAGGAGATGGTGCTTGAATACTGACCAGCTCTCTTGGATTCCTCTTCCCTCCAGGGCTTTCTCCCATGCCACTCGGCCAAAAAGCTCCCTAAAGAATTCAAGGTCTGCTCTCCTAAAGCCCAGAATAGCAAGCTTGTTGCACACTCTCTTTGATGCCCTAAGGACTTTGTGCTCCACCATTTTGTGGTCACTGTGGCCAAGGCTGCTCTTGAGCTTCACATTACTCACCAGCCCCTCCACACTGCTGAGGACAAGGTCCAACAGCACACCTTCTCTTGTGGGTTACTGTACCACTTGGAAGAGAAAGTTATCATGCATTCCAGGAACCTCTTTGGTTTCTGGAGCCCTGCTATGCTGTCCCGCCAACAAATACTGAGGTTGTTGAGGACTCCCACGAGGATGATGTTTTGTGAACATGAAGCTGCTCCTATCTGTTTACAGAGGGCCTCATCCACTTGGTCTTCCTGATTGTGCAGCCCATAGAAGATTTGCACTATAATGTCTCCTTCCCCTGCCTTCCCTTTAACCCTAATGCATAATCATAGAATAATGGACTCATAGAATCACAGAATCATTAGCATTGGAAGAGCCCCTTAAAGGTCATCCAGTCCAGCTCCCCTGCAATGAACAGGGACATGCACAGCTAAATCAGATTACACGTAAGCTCTTTATCAACTCCTGCTCACCTATCTCCAACTGGAGCTCCATGGACTCCATTTAGTCATTGATGTAGAGGGTAACACCACCTCCCCTTCCTGTCTTTCCTAAAGAGTTTATACCCATCTATTCTTACATTCCAGTCATGAGAGCCATCTCATCAAGTCTCAGCAATAGAAGTGACATCATAGCCCTGTAGGCACACACATGTCTGCAACTGTTCTTGCTTGTATACGATATGTATAACTTGTAAATACAGTTGATCAAATATTCTTTAATCTTATTGAATTGTAAGATAAAAAAGCTTTCCATAATACCATATTGTTGTCTTCTAGTAAGGAAAAGCCTTTTGTGCATGAAATTGATTTCAGCTTACCTTTAATGAACAACTCCACAAATGTTTTAAATTTATGCAAGCTCAACAAGGAATCTGGAGACATTCAGTAAGTACAGAATCCTCTATTACAGGAATGTTCAACCCATGGGCTGTGGATCACATTCAACCTAAGACATCTCGTAGTGCATCCCACCACCTGTTGCCATCATCTTGATGGCAACTCTTCCTCACTGCATAGCCTGGCTAGGCTCTGGGCACACACCTATGACTCAGCAACAACTACACCAGCGATGTGCTATTAAAACTGTCTCAGCAGAAACTGGGACACAAGGAGGACAAATTGTAGTCCTAACTCAAGTTATGGAAAATAATTGCATTTCTTTTGAGACATTGGCTAAATATAGCCCTGTGGAGTGAAAAATATGCAGCCACATTTTCCATTTTGTGAAAGGAATTTGAGAACCATTTTCCAGATTGCTGAAGAAAAAAAAAAAAATCTTTTTTTTTTTTGTATTTGTGACTGGACATTCAATCAACATAAAAACATTATTGCAGATTTTCACATGGAATGTAAAGAGATGCAAACAGGTATTCAACTCAAAAATTTGATCATGTCTCTTTACCAGAGTTTTATAAGACCTATCTTACCAACAAAAGACATCCCTTTCTTCCCTATCATGCCTTATTCATATAATTGCTTTTTGGCAGTACATATATTTGTGAACAAATGTTTTCAAGGATGAAGTACAGGAAGCATAAAATTTCATCAAAAAAAAAATTTTGACAATCACCTTGAGAATGAACTAAGAATTGCAATCACTTCTATCAAATCAGGCACTGCTGCATTATTTTCACAAAAACAAAGCCAAATGTCCTACTAGATTTATATTTCTGTTTCTCTCTTAATTTCTGTTTTAGTAAAAAGCCTTAAAAAATAAGTTTTGTTGTATACATATATACATTAACTGTGTTATATTTTTCATATGTTACTGAAAGCAATTCCTCCTCAGTCAGCGCAGCCCAGCCAAAATGTTGGACACAAATGCCATATATATATAAAATGTGAACTACATTTCTTAACAATTTTCAGAAACAGTGAAGTTTTGAAAAAGAGTTAAAACTGTAATGGTAACACTTTTATTCTGCCCCATGGGATCTTAAATAATAACTAACAGTCCAAAATAAAGGTCCAAATTAAAAAGTTATATTTAACATCCTAACTACAGAGATGGGACCACAGTACAGTTGGAAAAGATTTCATCTTATTTTGGCTTCTGTTCTGAAACAAATAACTTGTGAGATCAGCTTCTTTCAGGAAAAGTGAAGATTCACAATAATGTGAATGTAACCACAAATGTGGTCCTCATTATACTATTCAGCTACTTCATCTGAAAAAAAAATAAAATAAAAAAAATAAAAAGGCAGATCTTTCCCTTGCCTACACAACTAACAGTAGTTAATTTCTCAAATATAGACATGAAGTCACAACCTCAGAGGCCAAATATAGATATTTTTCTGCTGATAGGAAAAATTACTTGAAAAGGTATGCCTTTTTGAAACAGAATTATACAGTAACATTTTTTGCTTATATAAAATTGTCAAGATGCTAAATTCCTTTATTTAATGGAATGCAGAAATATAGTACTGTCCTTCTATTTCAGTGTTCCAGTAAATGTTCCCTATTCTGTCACTATACAAAGGGAAATACTGTCATTCTAAGAGCAAAAATACTATGTGATTTTACTTTGAACCTGTGCAGGAAGGTTTTTACACATATTAAGCAAAGATTCTGAATTTGAAAACATCTTGCGTCATCATTTTTATAAAATACAGTCAGTTATTATCTTCATTGAAAAAGCACTGGAAAACTTACTTTTCTTAATTTAGAAAATTTCATTTTTTAACATTAATGGTCTTTGATATATTTTTGTAAATCTATATTTTTAATTCCCACACCACATCTGTACAACTTTACATTTAAGTATTCTTTCTGTATATTTAAATAAAACCATTTAAAATCATCAATTTTAAATCTTAAACATTTAGTTCAAAACTGAAGAGATCTTAAAGTATCAAATTACTGAAAATTATTTTAGTCAACAGCATTCATTGTTGTGTAGCTTTGTGAGTGCTGCCTGTAAGTACTGCTATAGCTAGAAACTCCATATTCAGAATGTTTGTAATAAATGCAATCAGAAACAACAAACTTCCAAAATCAGCTTTTAAGGTTTCAAATGTATAACTCTTCATCTACTTGAGTATTTTTATGGATTTAACTCATCAGGCAGCTAAGTACCACAGTTGTTTGTTCTCTTCTAGCTTCCAGTGGAATGGGAAGAGAAACATGAAAGAAAAAAAAAAAAAAAAAAAAAAAAAAAAAAAAAAAAAAAAAAAAAAAAGGAGAATTCCTAAGTTGAGATAAAAAAAACCCAGCTATTTACTAAGGCAGAAAAGGAAGAGAGAAAGAAAATAATAATAGCAATAATATTATAATACATATTTACAAAGCAATTGATGCACAGTGCAATTTCTCACCTCCCAGGGAATGATGCCCAGATGATCCCTGAGCAGCAGCTGCTCCCCTCAGCCTTGTCCACACAGTTGTAAAAGATTTTTTTATTTTTTTTTTTTTTCCACACAGTGCTAGATAGCATGGAATATCCTGTTAGCCAGTTTAGGTCAGCTGTCCTGGTTCCCTAGCCCCTCTCACCAACTGAACAGTATGAGTAGTAGAAATTTCCTTGGCTCTGTGCAACCACTGCTCAGCAACAGCTAAAACACTGCTGTATTATCAATGTTGGTTTTTTTTCTTAAAATTAAAACATAGCATCATACCTGACACTAAGAAGAAAAAAGTCCACCCTGCCCCAGCTGAAACCAGGACATGGATCAAAACATTCTAGTGATGAAAATCCATAATCCAAGTAAACCATTTATTGTAGGTTTAAAAATAGCTTTTTGTTGTTCATTTTTTGCTTGTTTGTTTTTCCTCTGTAGTGAAAGTCTAATTTGATGCATTTAATATCCATTATTGCTATTTCACCCCATTCTGTACATGCAAAAGGATTTATTTTATCTTTGATCTTTGCAGGCAATGTTTGTGCTTTTGAAGAAGTCTGTAATCTCTCTCTCTCTCTCTCAACCTCTCTCTCTCCACTGTCTAAGTAAACAATACAAATATTCTCAAAATTTGGTCAATTTTTTCTCAGCCTGTTTCAGGTGATTATATAAACGAGAAGCTGACCTCACAGATCTTATAAAAGAATAGCTTTGGGGATCTTTTTGGCATCTGAAGTTCTGGATAAAGGAGGAATAAATGATTATCTAGCATAAATGAATTATATGGTAGGATTCTGTAATTGAGATAGCAAATCTAAATGTTAACTGCAATTGAGTATTACTTACAAAGTATTCATCATGGAAAAAAAGTATCAATCACTGGTGTCAGTTCAAAGCAAACAGCAAATATTCATATTGTGTATTTCATGATGATACAGTAAAAAATAAAATTATATGACAGTTATCATAAAATCAAAAAATAATATTTTAATTGCAAAATTATTAATTCAAGGACATATATCAGCACATCTTGCCTTCCCTTCCCTTCCCTTCCCTTCCCTTCCCTTCCCTTCCCTTCCCTTCCCTTCCCTTCCCTTCCCTTCCCTTCCCTTCCCTTCCCTTCCCTTCCCTTCCCTTCCCTTCCCTTCCCTTCCCTCTCAAACATGAAAATATTCACAATTTTATTGAGAGAAAGAATATTGAGAAATACCCTAACGTTTAAATTTACAAACAGCAAACTATATGCAAGTCTATGCAGTATGGACATTACATTACACTTTCACTACACACATGCAAAATCCCAGGAACGAAATTTTCAAAGGCGACATGCTCTGTCAATAGATGTGACAGACCTGGGAGGAAGGAAAGACAGCATCATCTTAACCTGGTGACCAAAGGACAAAAGCCCTAGTTTAGCTCAACTGCTTTGCCAAGAGCACTCCATGCTAATGCATCGTACTCTCAGTGCAGCCATCAAACAGCTTACTGATTGGCAGAGCTTAATTCATGATCTGAAATGGGCAGATGCTCTCAATGTACTCTCCGTCTATTTTCGTGTATTTGCACTTTTACACATTTTCCATTTTCATCAAACAATCTTGATTGTAAAGTATCTTGCCCTGTGAAACAAAAACAGTGTCAGAGTTAAAAATATTTTCTATAGCTTTCAACTGTTTTGAACAGTCCTTTAATCACATAAAAGCATAAAATTACATAGATTAGTCAGTAGAACACACACATGTAAATTGCTACACTATTCAGCAGATTGTCTAATATGACCTATCCTCATGCACAGCTGTGAATGAATGAAGATATACTTCTAGAGATTTTCTTGATGTGTACTTCCCTCTAAAACCACAGTACTCAAGGAATTGTTTTGTTTGCCCATGCCTAATCCCATAAAAACATATATTTTATTGTCATCTATAACATAAATGAAAAATTGCAGCATCTGTAATCTGTATTGAAATTTCTGAACATTTCTTTGTAAGTACATCTTCTGATAGTGTGGACAGCAGTTAGTAAACTGGCATCTAAAAGATTACAATGGCCCTTGTCTGTTGTCCACACGTGTACCAAGTATGTAATTAAAAATAATGTTGTGATAAGACTTTCATGTTCAGACTATGCTTTCAACCACTATGGAAGACTGTTAGAATTCTATAGAAGCCCAATGATTTTGAAGAAGAAAGTGAGATTCAACCCATTTACTCTTGGTACTCTATTCCCACTGCATAACTGTAAGAGCTGACATTCTTGCCTTTATTAATAGTTTTGCCCCAAAACACTGCAATCATCTCATAAAATGAACCTCATACTATGTTCAGCAAAAAATATCGTCTCAGTATCATACATTTCTAACAATATAAGTCAAACTGCAATCACTAGAATTTTTTGAATTCTTCATTGTTCATTCTCGTAAAATCTTCTTACAAGAAATGATCATTTTCACAGGAATTTCAAGCCTCATGTGTTGAAATATTGCTTAGTAAGCTACCTCTTCTGGCCAGTAAAGGGGTGCTTCATAGTCAGCTTCAGAATTCTGCACTCTGTAGTAATGCAGTCGCACAAAGGAGAGCAGAAGTTATCAGTTCTTAATAAAATGAGAATAATCACATCGGAGCACCGTAGTACATAGGTTGTTCCAAAAGTAATATCTCCTCTTTATTTCTACAGGAACTCCAATGTATATAACAAAACTGCATGATAGAGCAAATTTTCAGCTACAAAACAATGTTTTTCAACATAGTCATCACTATTAGCTATGCATTTTCACCAGTGTTGAACAAGACCCTGTATGTCATGCTTGTAAAAACCTTCATTAGTGGAGGTGGACCACTGTCACTGTTGCCACTACTGAAATGCACCACCCACTGCCGCACTGTGTTCACATCCACTGATTGGTGTCTATAAACATTAAGCAGATATCAATGTATGTGTATGGGTGCTTTTCTTTTTTTTTTTTTTTTGCGGAATTCGGTGACACATTTTTGCTTCTTTGTGTTTCCATGTCATATCCCATTTTGTCAGACTGCCCCTTTGCTGCTGTCTGTCACATGGCAACAAAATGTAGCAGAATATTAATGGAAGAGTTCAACCTCTACTGCCATAGCATCTACATCTGCCTCTAATGTTGTGTGCTAATACAGTAAAATAGGAGGCAGTACTTTCAGACCAGCCTTGATATTTATTTTTTGGTACATTGATTTATGTAATTCTTTAATTAATAGAAAAATCTTGTTTACTTATCCTGGAAAATATATAAGCTGATGTCCACTTAAACAATAAACAAAACAAAAAACAAACAAACAAACAAACAGTCTGTGGAGATTTGAACTTGCAATCTGATGTCCAAATTGTTCCATTTTCATTTAACTACCTTTCTTAAAGTTGTTGTGCAGTTTTGTTTCCATCTCCTATAACTCTAAGCAATCCTTACAGCTTAGAAACAACAGCAACAAAGAAAAAATGCATGTAACATGACACCTCCCAGGTATCTGTCACATTCACAATGGCTACTACTTTATCTGAGCCTATCCATTGAGGGCAAAGCTTAATACAAGTTTTTCTTGGAACAGTTGGAATATCTGTTATATATCTTTTGTTTATCTATTCATTACCAAACTATCAAATATGAGGTGAAAAAGTGAAAATAAAGTGTTTGGTGATACTGAACTTGGTATAGAAATAAGTGTTGAATTCCTAAGAGAGACAGTTGTTCTCCAAAGTACTGACTGAGACATTGTTATGTCCCATCTCTGATTCAAAGGACCTGATGGTACTATCTATGTGGTGTGAATTAGCAAAAGAACTGTTATTTTACCACACTTCATAATCAGGAGTTTCAGTCTCTGTACAACTTAACTATATATTTTTTTCAGTTCTTTCTTTCTTTTTCAATTCTTCTGGCTCTGTTTGTACTGCACATGCTCTCCAGGCAAATATGATTGTGATATTAAAATAAAATTTTCATTAAAAATTGTGGATGCCATAATAGGAAGTAAGTTCACTTGTTCTCTCACTGTCACATTTAGTAGACTGTTGAGCAAACTATGACGTGATATTCTTGCCTTCTGAATCAGAAACAAAGAGAAGTGGCAGAGAGTAAAAAAAATCAAGTGCTTCTCAGTATATTCTGAGTAATGTAAGACTATGACTGCTCTTGTCAACATGCTATTCAACTACTCTTTTTTGGCTAACCTGACCACATCCATAATTTGTAGATTAGTTTTTCATTTTAATCATTGTACTTTAGTCATTTTTGTTTTGACTAACCTTTTGTTTGGCTTATCTTCTTCCTATCTAATGTGATGCTATCACTGTATCAATAGCAAGACCATTTTTATTCATTATTGTATTCTTTGCTGAATCATTTAGGAATCATATATGTCTTTTGTTTTATTACACTTTCTACAGTTTTGAAATGGATGCCTGACCTTCTTCCAGAGCAGTAGCAAATGTCAGGATCTTTAGCTGCTTGTTGATTCTAATTTACTCTTTGGCTTCTGGTGTGGTACATATTTTATGGATACTGTCCACTTGCCTGTCTCTGAATAAAATGCTTCACGTCTTAAGTTGTATTATCCTTAGACACTGAAATTTCAACACCATTTTTATATGAAAAGTTTGCTTTATACAGAATCTTTTGTACACATCAAGTAGGGTTTATATATACTAATCTGTCTTTCAGAACACAATTCAATCCACTTCCATTCTGATAATATCCCAAGTTATTTTTGTTTCCATGCATAGAAAGGAATAGATATGTTTTGACAGTCATCCTGTGTATAAATCTGAACCTGTTGCTATAAGAAATTTTGCTGATGATAAGCACTACCAAGAAAATTTACCATTTTTAAATTGTTATTGCAGTTCTTGTTCTCTATAAAATTTCTGATATGCCTAGTGACTTACTTTACTTGATATCATCACTATCAGTAGTTGTGGAATTTATTTATGTTTTGCTGAATCATCAGCATGGAAGTATACTTCAGTGTCTTCCGTGTAAAGAAAACAGACTAATTCTCATCAGTATTGTCAAAAAAGTCACTATTTCCTGAACAGAATAAAGTGTCTGCCTATTTGATTGAAGAAAAACTGCTATAAGATCTGGAATCCTGAAGGAAAAGAGAAATTCTAAAAGTACAGAGCAAAAATCCCAGTCTGCTTTAAGGTACCGATGAGAATATAAAACTAGAGCAGAAGGTTTACCAATTGAATTAATGCTCAAAAACATGTGCTGTTTAATAGGTGGCTTATTGTGAAAATAATAATAATAATAATTATATATATATATATATATAAAATAAAATAATAATAATAATAATTGTATAACAACTTTAATTCTTTATTATTTTTTCTTGGGAAAAAAAAAAAAAAGTACAAGCACTAAGTGTAGCAAATAGAAGTACATATAAAAAAAAGACTTCCAAAATGGGGTTTGAAGTAGCACTTGCATATTTACACACTGGCCATTCTCAAGATGAATATAATTATGACAGTGAGTTTAATTAAACAGTAACGTAGAATTGCCAAGAAACTTTTGAAGCAAAGTCTCCTTGGAAAGCAATGTTAAAGAAGTGTGGAAACGGTAACAGGATTGAGGGAGAAGCCTTGGAGAAGGATAAGGAGCAACAGATCTTGTTGAGAACTGTCAGATATTGTCTTGCAGCATTTGTAGATCCTGTGTAGGTCCCAGCCGGTGACACAGCACAGGTGAGGTGTAGGTGGATCCCTACTCATGGTTTCTGTGGGCAATCTGGGGTGCCTGCACACAGCAGTGCCTTAGCAAGGAGAAGGCTATGGTAAAGGTGCTGGAGTACCCATAACTGCGCAGGAGAGTTTCCGCATAGGGAACTACAGTCAGATACTGAGAAGTTAGGGAACAATGAATACTGCCAGGAGTGCAGGGCAGCACAGTGCCTGGGAGGAACACATAAGTTATAGAACAGTATTTTGAAATTTGTAGGTGTATATTAACATTTTCCTAGTGTCTGAGATTGTGAGTTATTTCTTGTATTGCTGATGTTGGTCCCAAATGTGTAGTAATAAGTAAATCTCCTGAGCCTGATTTGATTTAAACAGTTTTTCTCTAAGACAAGAATGAGGTAGTTTTGTGAGTGCTTATAGGAGCTTATCTCAAGTGTAAGTGGGAGAAAGTGCAGAGGAGTTTGTTTAGAAGTTTAACCACTGGCTGATAAATGTTAATATAATGAGCTATACAGGCATGGAGTTTACCTTTCATCACGTTGTGACAGATTATGGGTAGAGACGGATTATGAAATTAAACAAAAATAACTTATACTCGATGATAAGGGAATTAAAGCCAGTAGAGAAATATGAATAAGTTAAATATTTCAAGCTTATGGAATATATTTCATGATTAAAAATTTAAAACATTAGAGCCAAGCTGCTCTCTATCATCTTTGAAATATCACAGAATCATAGAACCACAAGGTTGGAAAGGACAAGATCATCTAGTCCAACTGTCCTCCTATCACCATTACTACCCACTAATCTACTAAACCATATCTTGTAGCTCCTCATCCAGATGCATCTTAAACACCACCAGGGACAATAATTCCACCACCTTCCTGGACAGGCCATTCCAGTGCCTGACCACTCTGAGAGGAAACATTTTTCCTTATATCTAATCTAAATCTCTCCTGGTGCAACTTGCAGCCATTTCCTTGGGTCCTATTTGTTGTCTGGGCAAATCCCCTCCTTATCACAACCTCCCTTCAGGAAGTTGTAAAGTGCAGTGAGGTCTCCCCTGAGCCTCCTCTTCTCCAGACCAAACAATCCCAGCTCTCTCAGCTGTTTCTCATAAGTTTTGTGCTCTAGAACCCTCACCAGTTTTGCTGCCCTTCTCTAGACACGTTCCTGAGCCTTAATGTCTTTCTTGTAGTGAAGGGCCCAAAACTGAACATGGTACTCAAGGTGTGGCCTCAGCTCAGATGAGTACAGGGGGATGATTACCTCTATGCTCCTGCCGGACACACTATTTCTAATGCAAGCCAGAATGGCATTGGCCCTCTTAGCCACCTGGCACACTGCTGGCCATGTTCAACTGATCTTCGACGAACACTCATGAGTGTAGGAAAAACAGAGGAGGTGCCTGATGACAGGAGAGAGTACAGCAACAGGCTCTCCAGGAAGTCGTCATGGCATTGAGCCTGCAAGAGATGAAGCATCTGACAGTAGTCTCAGATGTATGGTCTGATTTTTGTGTTGTCCTGTGTGGAGCTAGGAGTTGGATTCAATGATTCTTATGGGTCCTTTCCAATTCAGGATATTCTATGATTCTATGACTGGAGAGATGCCAGTGTCACTTCATTCTTCAAAAAATGCAAGAAAGAGGACCTGTAAAACTACAGGCTGGTCAGCCTCATCTCTGTCCTCAGGAAGATGATGGAACAGTTTGTCAACTGGCTTCCTTGGTGAGTTAGTTGGATGATCTTGACATAAAAGGAAAGCCAGTTAAACAGGACCTTCCCCTCACAAACCTGTCTTGGCTGTGAATAGTGACCATACTGTCCTTCAGATGTTTTTCATAATTCTCAGCATAATTTTCCCCATATTTTTTAGCAGACACTGAAGTGAGACTGACAGGATTGGATTTGATAGGGTTTTCTTTCTTGTCCTTGAAATTTAGAACAACATTTGCCAGCTTCCAGTCAACTGAGACCTCTCTAGATTCCCAATATCATTGAAAAATAATTGAGAGAGGTCTCTCAATGATTTTGGCCATCTGAAAACCTTGGAGTGAACCCAGTGGGGCAATGGACTTATATGCATCCAGGTGAAACAGCAAATCTTGTACAAAGGCAGAGTTGGCTGGGAATTAATTTTTACTGCAGTTATGATTCTCCAGTTTGGGGCACAAAGGGGCTCAGAGCCCATAGTCAGTGTTGAAGATAGGGACAAAGAGGGTGTTCAATAACTCTGCTTAGACTAAAAAAACGTGTTTGTAAGATGACCATTCTCATCAAATAACAAACCAATGTTCTCCATGGTCTTCCTTTTGTTGTTAATGTACTTAAAAAAACTATGAATTGTCCCCCACAGTGCTGGCTAGCTTCAACTCTGACTGAGCTTTGGCCACATTAATTTTCCCCATACAAAGATGGACAGCATTCCTGTAGTCTTTCTTGTCACCCGACTTTGCTTCCAGAGGCCATATAGATTCCAACTAAGTTTTAGAAGAACATATCCCTGTTCAGTCAAGATGATCTTATATCCTAATTTTTTGGGCATACAAGATATACACATAATATTTTCTCTTTAGTTTTGACACTATATTACTGAATACTTGAATGAATATTGAGTAGTCCTAAAATTTAGACAGCTAGTGGTCTCAGCAATGTATGTTGTGATCCTTCCCAAAGATAGTTAAAGCCTAAGTCTGTAAAAGTTTCAATTTTATAGTTTAGACTTTAGCCTGATGTATTGAGATGCATTCTTTTTTTTCTCCTTATTTTTCTTTTTATAGCCCACACTGAGAAATACTAAAATTTAGATTCCAGTAAAAACATTTTGCTTTCAATCATAAAATTGCATTGCTCAGTCAAACTTTACTTATATTTCCTAAAAAATACTTTCAATTAAATGATTACCCTGCAGTCTTCTCCATGTTTTGGCTATCTGTCATAATGATAATAAGTAACTGAGGCAAATAATATGATTATTCGTTTGGCTTCTGTCATATCCAAATGCTCAATTTTTAGAGAGAATTTTCCTTTGGATCCACTTATCTACCCATTAACCAAGCTGAGATCCCATAAAATTATCGTGAACCATTTTTTTTTTCCTTTTTCTTTTTTTCAGATGAGACTGTTGAGATATTGATTTTTGACAACCAGTAACCAAATATCAGTCCTATTTAGAATCATTCCACTTCAGTTTTCCTATGGAGTCTGTAAGCATTTTCTTATCTTCATTATCTGTTGAATTTTAGTCTAAATAACAAATTTACTTCTCCATTTCAGACTTGTCCCATAAACTACACAGAACTGCGTAGCTGGAAGGATTAAAATGAGATCTAAGAGCATCTATAAAAAAATTTTTAAAAAGCATATTATAAAAAAAACAACACAATAAACAACACAAGCAACAAAAATACACCTTTTTTAATATGGCAGTAATAAGAAATAATGTTCACCAACATTATTTTGTACTATATATTGACCTGAATTCCCACGTATGTCATCTCCTTATGGACTTGTAAATTTTCTCCTGAGAAACTTCATATAAAATAGTGTCAATAACAGTATCTTTGTCTGTAAAATGGGGAACAAAGCTTTTTAATTTAGTTGTACCCATTTTCACTTCTGCTTTTAATTATTACTATTTCAGACATTTCAAAATCCTAAACATATAATTATAAGGTTTTCTAATGACTAAATGGTTATAAATGTGTGGATTTCACATCTGTTATGTTCATATCAAAGCTATGTTGCTTAGGTGTTCTGCTAGCATGCTGAAAGAGTTAAATGGTTCAGTAGAGGCAATGAATCAATTTTTTTTTTTTTTTTGTAGAAACTAATGAGAAAATGAGATAAATACTATTTGAAGAGATCATGAGAAAGAAATTATTTCTTAAGGTACATTTGCATTGTCTCATTTTCTTTGTAGTTTGAAAAGACTTCATGTTCATTTGCTCATCTGAATATATATCAGAATGTCTTTGACTTAAAATGCAGATTACTGAACACCATAGTTTCCTCAGTTTTTTTTTTTGTTTGTTCGTTTGTTTTTGTTTTTTTTTTTTTAATGTATTTCTTAATTGTTCATTTTCTGGTTCCTCCTTGAAAAGTTTTAACTGTCAGGAATATTGTTGCTTTCAAGTAGCTTTCTTTTCTTTAGATTCCAAATATAATTTATAGATTCATAGCTATAGATTTAAAGTTGTCATTCATTCTGGACTGCACTGCAGCTATACAAGAAGTAAAATTTGGCTGCAAAATTTCTTATGGAATGCAGGCCATGAGACCGTATCTTTCCACAGAACTAGATGATTTTGATTTTATGTTTTATGATATAAGACATATTCCTTGATAACATTTCATAAACAGCGTTTCATTTTATGTTATACTTTAACATTAAACAGATATTTTTCCATACTAGAATATTTGGAAATAGATGCACTTGTTTCAAGCTTCAGGCTAGTAACTAGACATGTTACGTCTATTTACTCCCTATACCTTTCTTGTTTTCCTTCTTTAACCCCTCTATGAACATAACAAATGAAATATGTTCTTTTACTCTTAAAGTACATATATACTATTATTTCTGCTGCTAGGGAAACTGAGGTATGAAAAAAGTCAGAGCCACATAGGCAATTGAGGGAGAAATAATTTCCCTTCCATCCTCAATGAAAAGATCTGGCCCCAAGATACATTGCAGATATAAGAAGAGTTAAACAAAATTTGAGCTAAGCTAGACAGTTCATTTTCTGAAAAGGTTCTATAGATAAAAGGCAGAATTAAAATAAAAAAGTACTACTGATGGTTATCTTACATTTTGACTACTTCTAGAATTTGCGTGTCTTTGACAGATGGCTCAATGATGTTACATAGCCTGGTTTTAAATACAATGAAGATTAATTTTATTTATACACTAAGTAAGTCACTTTTTTATCATTTGCTTTAGTAAATGTCTTTCACAGTATATGGTAATTGGACTTTCCACTTTGGAAAATTATATTGTTCCTTTTGAAGTGCTTATAAATTACAACCAGTGTACAAAAGCTCAAATCTAAGTAACTGCACCTCAAAAAAAAAAAAAAAAAAATTATTTTCTAGTACCCACACTTATTAAGATGCCACAGTAGGCTACTCATAGAAAACAGTCATCTTATCATACAGAAAATTAATACTGTAGATTTTGAATCTGGGAAACACTTAGGAGGGAACAAATATCCTGGCTGAGTATTCTAACAGCTGTTAGTTATGTGCAGAATCAAACTCTGTAACCCAAGTAAGATTACAAAGCAAGTATGATTTATTCAGCAGTGTGTGTACACTGGGTGCAAGGGGGATAGATCTGCCTAACTTGCACACTGTCAGGAAAAAGCATGCTACAGATATAGGCTGAACTAATACATAAGTCAATAGTTTTCCCATAATTCGGATACATATTCAATACACCCCCCCCCCCCACCCCCCCGAGAGTTCATTACATTCAGACCCTCCCCTCTTGCACATGCACAGTGGGTCATGGGATGAAGATTTGCCTTCCTCGTGAAGGCTTTGTTGTCTTCCTCACTGTAAACTTTTGACCTTTCAGGGGGCATGCCCCCAAAGCAGTTTCTTCTAGCCCTGTGGACACGTAATCACATCTCTGCCAGATGTCTCTGGGCTGTTCTCAAACCTTATCAGTATGGCCTTCATCACCCTCACTATCCCAGACCCAGTGTCTGCCATCACTTGTTTTTCTAACAAGCTCTACATTCTTACTTCTCTTTAACAATCTCCCTTCACCCCTTTATTTTCAGTCACTGTGAAGCCCTCTTGCCTCTTTACTTTCACTTACAGGGCCCTTCTCACCTTTCATTACTGAGACAGTTACAACTATTCAAGTTCCAGATGTAGCTCATTCAAGCCAAGGTCAGGAGTTATTTCATGGGATATATATTATGTGATATAGTCATGTTTTGTAAGGTCCAAACTAAATTCTTGTGCTCCAAATGACACACAGTAGTTAAAGGCTATAAACAAGTTCCTATAGATAAAAACCAAATAGCACAGAGCAATGAAAGTACAAATTAAATAGATTTAGGTGCATACATCCAACAGAGAAACCAAGAAAATCCTTCCAAAAGTGATAAGCATTAGGGATATGTAAGCATTTACATGAAAACTTATTTAAACATTCAAAGCTTTGATACTATATATGCCCTGAAGTCTCACTGTCTGCCCTGAGTTGAGCATCAGATGCTGATCCCAAGGTAAACACCCTCGCAGAGAGGTAAGATACAATTGTATTTTCAGGATATTGCTGATTCAAATTTGGCCAACTCTGGTCTGGCTGTGACTATCTGCTCTCTTGGAATAGTAAGCAAATAGTCAGCATGAGCCACAGATGAACATCAGTATGCATCTCTCTCATACATTGAATCTCAGTCATACATAGCATGTTCCACAACTTACTTTCCAGTTCCATTTTTGTCTTCTCTTTTCTATTTTATATTTTAGCAAATATGTTGTCCCCAGCCATTTTTTGTTCCAGTCATGATTATTATTTGCTTGAGGAGCAGGTCGTCAGAGGGTGGCTCACCTGGAGGAAGTTCTTTACTATGAGAGTGGTGAGGTGCTGGAACAGGATGCACAGAGAGGTTGTGGATGCCCCATCCCTGGAGGTGTTCAATCCATGTTGGATGGCGCCCTGGGCATCCTGGTCTGTGATTAAATTTGGAAGTTGGTGGCTTTGCCAGCAGTGGGGAGTTTGGAACTTGATGATCCTTGAGGTCCTTTCCAGCCTAAGCCATTCTATGATGATTCTATGAGGAATGAATGGCAATCTGCACAGATTTAAAAAAAAAAAAAAAAAAAAAAAAAAAAAAAAAAAAGCAAAAAAAACCTGATTTGAACAGGAGCTTAAATAAACCCTGCTGAAGTCATTGGATGGGAGGTGTCATTTCAGTAAATGAATATCCATGTGAAAATGTTTCAGACTGTTAGGGGATTGCTATCCTTCAAGACATACTTAGAAAGTACAAATATTAATTGAGATAAAAAAAAAAACAACAATAAACCTACATTAATAGCCATTGTCTCGTAATGAGAGCTGTGCCTTCAATTCCTCATCTGGCCACTTGCTCTGTCCCACACCCATGCAGTACTAGCACTGCTCAGTATATCTGGCTAATATATGGTCACCATATGTGTTCAGCACTGCCCTAGAGATTCCCTGAAGAGTCTATGAGATTCTCTGGTGCAATGCTAGCTGTCTGAAAAATAGACACCTCGCAAGGGAGAAAGGTGCCTGTCAGCCCCTCTCTAAATCCATAGCTTCTTGTGAGGATTTTTTGACACGTTGTTGTCCTCTACAATAGGTCTGTGCTGACAGCTCCTTTTCTATGTGGAATTCAAGTATGGATTTCCAGATTGTCCACTAGAATACTGTTTCCCAAAGAGTTCTTAAAGTCTATGCTGCTGTTTTTGTTGTTGGTGGTGGTGTTATTTTTAATCTCAATTCACATGCACATAGTACTAGATTCAGCAACACACAGCTGTGACAAAGGAAGAGCAAGATTTTGCTTTATGTTTGAAAACCTATTCCTGCAATTGCTGTGACTGCAATTCCAATTTTATTAGAAACTGAAGTTTTGGAAAGGCACATCATAACGAGAAAGCCAGCATGAATCCAACCTTAATAACATTTTGAAACCAATACCCTCTGTGAGCTACCTGTCTCAATCCACTCATGAAAACAGTCTAATTAACTCCAGTCTACCTTAGCTGAATAGAAGACAAGACTGTGAAAATGATGACGTACAGTTTCTCCTTTACCCTTTTGTCTTTTGACAGTGATATACTTTGCTGATACATAAGTTCTTTCATATTCTTATTTTGTTTTTCAAAAAATGTTGCAATGTATCTTCAGGAAGAGCAGCATATCAAGCAGAGGAAAAAAATTCTCCCAGTCTCAGGCCCTTTATGCTAAGGCTGAAGAAAAGGAAGGGAACTTTTTTTTTTTTTTTTCTGGTATATACATTAAGTTGAAGATTAGAACTCCTACAGTTATTTACAGTCACTTTGATCCCGTGTGCTGCATTTTGCTTGCAGGTATTATTGGCAACCATATTTGGATCAGAGAAGGATTTTCTACAATATAACTGGAACACCAGTGGAATCATTTCTTGTGGATTCTTTGTTTTCCTCTGACACTGGTCAACTTCCTTGCACTGTCTAAGCATTCCACCTAAGACAGTTCTCATGTGCTGGATAATACCTTTAAAACCTTCTATTCTCTACCTAATGTACACCTACTTTGCAATTTCTGTGCATAAACCACTTTTTGCTAGAAGTGCTCAGCATATGCTCCCTGGGCACAGGCTGACTGATATTAATTGGGTTTTATCAACGTTACTGGACTCTCTTATTTCTCTACAACAGATAGTCACTGATGACTATTGAGAAAGTGTTTCCCCCTAGGCTTTTCTAAGCTATCATCAGAGGGCACTTCAGCTGCTCTGGGTCAACGTGATAATAAGAACACAGTAACAGCACAGTTCTGTGACGGGTCCTGTATTCTGATCCTGACATGTTTGGAGCAAGGTTCTTACACTATTGCACATCAGACTCCTTTGTGTTTCAATAGGAAAGATGTACAAATATGTATAAAGATCCTCAGGGACTGCAAAAACACTAATTGAAGAAAACAGAGAAAATACTCCATTTTATGTTATGTTCCAATATTAACATTTTCAGTAGTCTGTGAACTCTTCTATAAACTATTTTTTCTTTAATTATCATTACAATAACAAATAGAGCAGGTGGCAACTTTAAATTACTACATATAATCCTATATTTGTCTAACAGTGTCAAAGACTTATAAACTGTAAGAATTAGAAAATATTTCAATATTTTGTTCAAATCATAGAATCATAGAAAGGCTTAGGTTGAAAAGAGCCGTAAGGATCATCCAGCTTCAACCTTCCTGCTATGTGCAGAGTCACCGACCACCAGACCACACTGCCCAGATCCACATCCAGCCTTGCCTTGAGTGCCTCCAGGGATGGGGCCTGTTCCAGTGTATCACCATCCTCTGTGTGAAGAACTTCCTCCTAATATCTAACCTAAACTTTCTCTGTCTCAGTTTAAGACCATTTCCCCTTGTCCTATCACTATCCACCACCATAAACAGCCTTTCCCCCTCCTGTTTATCTTGAATGATAACTTATGTAATTCAAACACAAAATTAAATATACAAATAATAAAATTTCTAAATACTACAACAATTTTAATTTCTATCTTAACATACCTATAAGATAATACTCTGAAATTGGTTTGACATTGAAGTATATTGCAAAAAGTAGAAGGATGTATACTCCACAAAACATAAGGGAGTTGAGAGACAAAAGATTTAGAAGTTCTTGTCGTTTTTTGAGCATGAGATTGTAACTTCATTATTAGGTAAACGATTATTGATTATTTGAGGACACTTCTAAATTTATGCAGATTATGCAGAAATTTGATGATATTTTCCACTAAAAATTTTCCAGACCACTTTAAGAAACTGTAGGTGACGATAGTTTTACTTTTTATGTGAAATGAACACAAGTTATTTTTCTGTAACTAGATTTTAACATTTCTTCTGTTATCCACTCAGAGAAAACCAAGATTTCAAGTCTTCTACTAAAAACCCTTCCAAGATATCTTTCTTACAATAGCTTGTTACCAGTTAGGTACGTTAACTGGTTTAAAGAAGAGGAGGAGATCCATTCTATTTTATCTTTATTTGTACTTTAATTATCAATTCAAAAGAGATAGATTTAATAGAACAGCTTTTTAAAAATTTAAGTAGATTAGTGAATTTAAAAACTTATGTGGTATTTCTGAAATTCTTGCTCAGTGCATATTCTTCAATTTTTTAATTTTTTCTTTTACTAAGTGGGAGCCTAGATTCATGGTATCTCTACAGTCTGGTTTTGACCTAAGCTTTGTCCCAGCTTTCAAGAATTTTCTATCTATCAGAATTTTCCAGTTAAAAGATAACAGCAATTTTGACTAAGATCTGATTTTCACAGAAGTTGTATGTATCAATTCATTTTTAAAATATAAAAGTTAGCAAATCTGATGTTGACATTTTGTCCAAGTTCTTTTATTTCAGATGCACTTCATAATGCAGCAATCAGGTGGAGGCTGAAAAAATACCTTGCATTCTAAATGTATACTATCATTATATTCTTTTTCCCTGTTCTTGATAAGGTAATCCAATTGAATTAATTTCAGACTAGGCAAGTTACATTCTTATTTTTCCTGATTTGTGATAATCCTTAATGTCCAAAATCAGATATATATATTCAAGTTTTCTAAAAATTTGACATCTTATTTTATTCTTAAATTTCAGATTACTGTTAGCAATCATTATAGTTACAGTCCTGTAATTGAAGGATGTGAAAGCCCACTTGGGTCTACACTTTATGAATAAGATAGCCTGGGGCAGACTGTGAACTTATTCTGGTTAGTATATATAGGATTTACAGACACAAGGATGGTTTCTCACAATTTACCACTTAACAGTTTCTGCTTAAATCTCCTTGCTGTCAGAACAGCTATTTTTCTGCTCTTCTTAATCCCTTCCTCTTCACACACCAGAGTACTGTATTTACAAAGACTTAACTTTAAGGATATTAATAAACCAAATAATAGAAACTTCTCAATAACTTTGAGGCTAGGATGAACCCTTTAGTATATATGAGAGGTCTGGGGGTATCATAGCTATCTTTTAGAGAATTATGAAAGATTATTTTCTCATACAGATACATATACACATTTTTCTTCCTAACAAAATCACAAAGACGCACAATGAGACACACAATGTTTTTCTGTAACACAGTAGTAGATTTTTTTTTTTTTCTTTCCTAGCCTTATTCCTTGTAATGATACTTTTGGTTGTTACTGGATTGGAATTATTGCAGATTTCAAAGTAAGTATGATGTCTTGAGTAGCAAAGTGGCATAGTTGAACACCAGACAATTTTAATTCTCATTTCTTCTAAGATGCTGTCCAAGATAGAAAAAAAGTATGTATTTATGGGTACTTTTCAGTCCAAGTGAGAGCATATAGTGTATATCTTCTGTTAGTCTTGAATCTTATAAATGTTATTGTGCAAATATTTCACTATAGGGAATTTAGATTTGAATTCCTTGAAATGCAGGCCAGGAGATTAAAAACTGTGGTAATGGTAGTATCTAAAACTAAGAGTTCTACTTCCCCAAATGAAACATACTGTACTGACTTAGATGTCCAGCTGTTCCTCTAAACATAGTAGTAAGATTTACTCTTACATTGGGAATCACAGCAAAAGTACACCAAGTGAGAAATACATCTGAGTTAGTCAAAAGATAGCTGTAACCCCACTGTGACCTCCGAGGACTGTCCCAACAGTTACTATTGTGAAGTGAGATGTCAATCTTAAATATTTCCATTAGACAGAATTTAATAGCTAATTTCAGCAGAATAAGGAAAAAATCACTTATCAAACTCAGATCCTTCAGGCAACCTACTGTTCAAGCTGTAAACAGAAACAAAGAATCATCTCTGATGTCTGAACTACTCTTAGTGCATGGCTCCTGATTTACAACTTCATTCAGTTATTTAGGCATGTTTGTTTATCCAGAATTAAGACCGCACATCAGTCCTTCGATTGTCATTTATAAGCATTTATTTGTTGTTGTTTTTTTTTTAACAATGGAGTGAAAAACCTCTTTGACTATTCTGGAACTTGTCTAGGATTTGAAAAAAGGTGTAGTTTATGTATCAAACTCTTACATTTAAGTTCCATGCAGTGTGCTTCAGCAGTTATGTGAGCAAGTGCTCTTCAGCATAGGTAAAAAATGCCCTTGAGACAGAGGTCCTAGGAAACTATAGGAATTATAACTAGAAAGATTTTGCCTGAAATCTCAGCAGACAATCTACCCAAGGCAGTTTAGAAGGACTAGGGATGTGTGGGAGCAGGACAGTCATGAAACTGTATTAAAAGAAAAGCTGAAGCTTCCTTTCTAATGCCCTCAGCAGTTAATAAGAACAAAGAAAATGAAGGGAAAACAAACAAATAATTAAAAACAAACAGACAAAAATTGATGCTTGAATGCAAATTATCAAGAAATTATGGTCACAATATGTATCCCATAGCAGTCAAATATATTCTGTGGAAACTCAGTATGAAACTTCATTTTATGAGCAGCAAGGGATCTACTTCTGGCATCTCTACAGATAACAGGTCATCATTGCATTCACTCTCCTTGATGTATTCCCTCCTTAAATCACTGTAGTTAATACCATACCTGAGGTTTGAAAATCTAAAAAATAACTGTGGGCAATTCTGGACAAAAGTTTATGAAACAGATGACTTCCATATAAGGATCTGGTTTCACATTTATATTTAAAAAGAATTGTTCATTTACAAAAATACTGGAGTGACTATGAGCTCATACTTTGCATGAGGGTCCTACAAGTAGGCCCTTTATATATTATATTATATATTTATATCAGGTGTATTTACATTGGAAATGTAAATAAAAAAGAATCAGTGTTCTTAATTCCTAGTGTAGATACCTATTCATATTTAAGTCACAACTTCTGCTCTCCAAGGTAGAAGAATTTTTGGTAAAACTTTCAAAAAAACTTTTTCAAGATTTTTTTCCTGAAATGCTTTTTTTTTTTTCTTTTTTTCCTGTCAAACTCCGACTTCTTTATTTTAAAGCATTTATTTATAGACAAGTATTACTTATTTTTAGTTAAATTAAATTTGTTGAAGTGATAAATGACAAACTTCCTACATACGGGAGTATATTACATTTTTTTCAAATTACTTTGCGCCCTTGCAAATCTACTCAATTTTTGCGTGTATTTTGCTATAATTTTGAACAAATAATTTTTTAATAAGCCCTGAAATTAATTACAGTTGGGTCATTTTATTCATAAAAAGAGATGCATTTCAAAGGGACAGGATCCTGATTCCTCTATACATCCTTTTCTCACCTATGCTCCTGCTCAACGTCCTCACTAGAACTCAAGAATACAGTCACAAAGGTAACAAGGTAGCCCCTTGAGGAAACAATTTCCTCAGGATGCTTAGGCACTATACTCACAGGTATTTTCCTAAAAGTGTATTACTTAAAGAGCAGTAATTCTTTGACTTTCAGTTGCCCCAAGAAATTCACAAGGATAATGAGACCAGTAATTCATCTCCTAAGGCAAACTGTAGCTTGTAGTCTGACAGTGAAGTTTAGTTATCTTGATGATGTTCCATGGAGAGCTATCTGATCACAGGATGGCAGTTTTCCTCCTTGTTTTTAGCTGCTATACTGCAATAAAGACACCTAGAAATACATTAAATACTTGTCATGGTTTTATGCTTTTTGGTTTTCAGTATTCCACATCGAAACATCATGTAGTGTACTGGAATTGAAGTTTTAACGCTCCAATTCCATGTACCTATCCCTGTACATGACGGAAGTCATGGGATCTGACCCTTCCAGGTGGGGCGGTCTCTTACTGCCCGGCAGTGGGTGCTGGAAGATGCTTTCCTAGCCATTCCAAGCTTTTCAGGTTTGACTCGGTCTCAGGAACTCTCTCTCTCTCTCCTACCTTATTTGATTTATTAGTCTCAATTTCAATTAGATTGCATTATACTGTGTTATTTTGCATTCCGATATCATAGTAAAATAAGTTTTCCTCCATTGATTGTTGCTGCTCCTTTCCTCCCTTCCTTCCTTCCCATTTTGTGGGGCCGGGCAGGGGGTGGAGGGGGAGAGGAGGTGAGGGGAGAAGGGGCCTACTGCCCCCTGTCACGGGTATAGATTGATCTAGTTAACTCCGTGATAATACTTTTCTAACTTTATTCTCTCTTGTAAGCTGCTGGTATCATTACATAGGATCCATAGGGATCTTAAGTGTTTTGAATTAAACACAAGAGTTCCATGTGGTTATAAAGAGCTAGAGTTGTAACTGAAACAATTATTTATTAGCCAGAGTTTTTAAAACAATAATAATCATTAAAAAAAATAATAATAACCAATTTAGGCATAAAGATACACCTAAAAATACAGACATCAAAACATCTTCTGGTGATAATTAATAGAGGAAATTGATCTACATGTCATTTTCCAAGTAATGTTTCTCATAGTGTGGGATGCAGAAATGGGAAATCTCTTGAGAAGAAATACTTTCCAATTTTGAAACAGTATGGAAAGGCAGGTTATGAACTGATTAATATTTTAAGATTCAGGAAAAATTCTCCAGTGTGTTTGTGAAGGCTACTGAAGGCCACTTGGTTGTGATGACTCCTGAACTGAACGAAAGGGAAGGGGAAGGGGAAGGGGAAGGGGAAGGGGAAGGGGAAGGGGAAT
>JAPSGF010000172.1:164247-180809 GCA_035772895.1 Perdix hodgsoniae
AAAAAAAAAAAAAAAAAGTTAAAAAAAGAAGGAAAAAAAAAAAAAAGAATATTTGCCCTACAGCCAAGGCTAATAACAGCTTTCTGTTCCTACTAAGAACACAAGGTAACAATAACAGATGCTTGGCACACAGGAAGATTGAGAATTATCCATCTGCTAGTAGTATCATGACGATGTATTGGCATTTTGATCAAAAACTTTACCCTTCAGATACTGCAAGCATTGGCCTTCCAAAGAGAATTGTCTAACTAGATGGTAATTATTGTAGAGCTGGAGCTTTTAAGGAAATCAAAGCTTTATTTATTTAATTTCATTTTTATTTATGTCCTTGTTATATGACTAAATAACCCCCATAAACTGAACTAAATTTTCCTCACAGGGTGGTCACATGAGATACACAGTTTGGTAAATGTTATACTTTATCACTTTTAACTCAAAACATTGAAGAAAAAAAAATTAAAAATAACAAAGATTTTTTAAATATAGCAAAATAGAAACTATGATATAAGTGAATGCTCTAGTTACCATGGAAACATGTGGAACATCGGTTTTGAAAACAAGGGTCCTTTTCTTTCAGTTATTAGTCAAGCCACAAAGCTTAAAATCTCTGACATCCTACTCAGTTCCCCTGGAATCTTCAGAGTGGACATTTAAAACATTAGGCAGAATACTGCCAGTTTCCTTGATGCTAATTTACTAGTCAAAAACTTGACCTATTTGTAGATGAAGCAAAAAAGGCAGAAGTCATACATATGAACTCCTAGAATCAGAAAGCTTTGTCTACCTTGGAAATAAAAGGAAATATAATAACTGTTGATGTCTGGATGATTTTCTAAGAAACCTCTTGTCTGTCATCCTCCAAGTCCCTGACATTTTGTATGACATCACCGACAGACGCTAAAATCCCTTCTAGCTGCAAGAATCTAAGAATTTAACTATGTACAGTATACTTAGATATGCTCTGCGTGTCCTAGGTACTTAAAGTGGTTTGAATACAAATGGCTTGTGAGTTTAATACATAAGGGAGGAAATAATCATTAGAAATCATAGAATCATTGAATGATTTCTTGACCTTGAACATCTCTAGGGATGGGGCATCCACAACCTCTCTGGGCAACCTGTTCCAGCAACTCACCACTCTCTCTGTAAAGAACTTTCCCCTGACATCCAACCTAAATCTCCCCTCCCTCAACTTAAAATCATTTCCCCTTGTCCTTCAGTTATCTACCCTTTCAAAGAGTTGATTCCCCTCCTGTTTGTAGGTTCCTTTTAGATATTGAAATGCTGCAACCATCCCCAAGTCATGGAAGACAAGCCGACGGGAAACATCATTGCTGGTGCTGATAAAACGTGTCACTGCTATGAGCTGGAGTCAAAACAGTAATCCATGAATTGAATTTCCCATCAAAATAAAAGTTCTCTATCAAAAAAAAAAATAATAATAATAATAATAATGCAGTTCTTGGTGGAGAAAGTGATGTGGACTGTCTTTTGGGATAGGAAAAGGGTGATCTTTCTGGATTTTCTGGAATCTGAACAAACCATTCACTCTGATTGTTATATTGTGATGCTGAGTAACATGAAGGCTGGAACTTCCAGAGTCAGGCCAGAGAAGATGACATCATTTTCGCATGACTGGAATGTTGTCATGGAGGGCTATGTGCTTTTTAGGAAAGATCGGCTGGCGAGGCGGGGTGCTGGAGTTGCTCTTTATGTGAGAGAGCAGCTAGAATGTATTGAACTCCACCTGGGGGAGGGTGATGTAGCAGTAGAAAGCTTGTGGGTGAGAATCAAGGGGCAGGCTGGTATGGGTGACACCGTTGTGGGTGTGTACTACAGGCCCCCTGATCAGGAGGAGGAGGTTGATGAGGCCTTCCACAAGCAACTGAAAGTAGCGTCGCAATCCCAGGTGCTAGTGCTTATGGGGGACTTCAATTATCCAGATATTTGCTGGAAAAGCAACGTGGCCAGGCACGCGCGGTCCAGACGGTTCCTGCAATGTGTCGAAGACAACTTTCTGATGCAGATGGTGGAGGAACCGACGAGGGGAGGGGTGTTACTGGACCTTATTCTCACAGATAAGGACGGGTTTGTTAAGGAAGTAAAAGTTGGGGGTAGCTTGGGTTGTAGTGACCACGAGATGGTGGAGTTCAAGATCTTGAGTGGAAGGAGCAAAGCAAAAAGTAGGATTGCTACCCTGGACTTTAGGAGAGCCAACTTTGATCTCTTCCGGGACCTACTTGGAGCTATCCCATGGGCTAGGGTGTTAGAAGGTAAGGGGGCCTGTGAGAGCTGGTTGGCATTTAAACAGCTCTTCTTCCAAGCCCAGGATCGGTGCGTCCCTGTGAGCAAGAAATCAGGAAAGGGTGGCAGGAGACCTGTGTGGATGAGCAAGGAGCTCATGCGCAAACTCAAAGGGAAAAAGAAGGTCCATGAAATGTGGAAATAGGGTCTGACCACTCGGGAAGAATATAGAAATGTTGTCAGGGCCTGCAGGGATGTGACGAGGAAGGCTAAAGCCCACCTGGAATTGAATCTAGCAAAGGTGGTAAAGGATAATAAAAAAGGCTTTTTTAAATATGTTAACAGTAAAAGGAAGACTAGGGAGAATGTAGGTCCCCTACTAAGTGAGGGGGGTGTTCTGGTAACGGGGGATGCTGAGAAGGCGGAGATACTGAATGCCTTCTTTGCTTCTGTCTTCAGTGAAAAAGCTCCCCCTCGGGAATCCCAGGCCCTGGTGGTTAGCGAGAAGGTCTGGGGAATGGAAGACTTCCCTTTAGTCAGGGAAGAGGCGGTCCGAGAGCGCCTAGGTAACACCAATGTTCATAAATCCATGGGACCCAATGGGGTGCATCCACGGGTGCTGAGGGAGCTGGCAGAGGTGATTGCTGAACCGCTCTCAATCATCTTTGAGAGGTCTTGGAGAATGGGGGAGGTGCCTGAAGACTGGAGGATAGCCAATGTCACTCCGGTCTTCAAAAAGGGCAAGAAGGAAGATCCAGGTAATTACAGGCCAGTCAGCCTCACCTCTGTCCCTGGAAAGGTGATGGAACAGATTGTGCTGGATGCCATCTCCAGACAACTGGAAGAAAAGGAGGTTATCAGGAGTAGTCAGCACGGGTTCACCAGGGGGAGGTCGTGCTTGACCAACCTGGTAGCCTTCTATGATGTTGTCACTGGCTGGGTGGATGGGAGGAGAGCAGTGGATGTAGTCTACCTTGATTTCAGCAAGGCATTTGACACTGTCTCCCACGACATCCTTATAACGAAGCTGAGGAAGTGTGGGATAGATGAGTGGACAGTGAGGTGGGTTGAGAACTGGCTGACTGGCAGAGCACAGAGGGTTGTCATTGGCGGTGCAGAGTCTGGTTGGAGACCTGTAACCAGCGGTGTTCCCCAGGGGTCGGTGCTGGGTCCGGTCCTGTTCAACATCTTCATCAATGACCTTGATGAGGGGATAGTGGCCACCCTCAGCAAGTTTGCTGATGATACGAAGTTGGGAGGATTGGCTGACACGCCCGAAGGCTGTGCTGCCATTCAGCGAGACCTGGACAGGCTGGAGAGCTGGGCAGTAAGAAACCAGATGAGGTTTAACAAAAGCAAGTGTAGAGTCTTGCACCTGGGGAGGAATAATTGCATGCACTGGTACAGGTTGGGGGATGACCTGCTGGAGAGGAGCTCTGCGGAGAGGGACCTGGGTGTCCTGGTGGATGACAGGTTGGCCATGAGCCAGCAGTGTGCACTTGTGGCCAAAAAGGCCAATGGCATTCTGGGGTGCATTAAAAAGTGCGTGGCCAGCAGGTCGAGGGAGGTGATCCTCCCCCTCTACTCTGCCTTGGTAAGGCCTCATCTGGAGTACTGTGTCCAGTTCTGGGCTCCTCAGTACAAAAAAGACAGGGATCTCTTGGAAAGAGTCCAGCGGAGAGCCACAAAGATGGTGAAGGGCCTGGAGCATCTCCCCTATGAAGAAAGGCTAAGTGATCTGGGTCTGTTTAGCCTTGAGAAGAGAAGACTGAGAGGGGACCTGATCCAGGTCTATAAATATCTAAGGTGTGGGGGGCAAAGTGGCAAGGCCAGACTGTTTTCAGCAGTGTGCGGAGACAGGACAAGGGGAAATGGCCAGAAGCTGGAGCATAGGAAGTTCCTCACCAATGTGCGCAAGAACTTCTTTACGGTGAGGGTGATGGAGCACTGGAACAGGCTGCCCGGGGAGGTTGTGGAGTCTCCTTCTCTGGAGATAATCAAGACCCGCCTGGACGCCTACCTGTATGACCTGGTGTAGGGATCCTGCTTTGGCAGAGGGGTTGGACTCGATGATCTCTGGAGGTCCCTTCCAACCCCGACGATTCTGTGATTCTGTGATTCTGTTATTTCTTTTCAACATGATAATGCCAGACCCCACATCAGTTTGAAGACTGTGAAGCACATTGACAAACTTGACTGAACTGTCCTAGTGAATTGTATATTCCAGATTTGGTGCCTTCTGATTTCCATATTTTTGTCTTATGAAAGATGGACTGCACGGACAATTTTTTCCTAACAGTGACACTGTCATGATAGTAGCAGCCTCCCTTGGTGCATATTTTTACAAGCCTATCATGCAGGCTCTTGTTCATTGCTGGAGAAAATGCTTAACTAATGATGTTGTCTATGTTGAAAAATAGTGTTTTGTAGCTGAGAATTTTATCTGTCAAAAGAATAATCTCTATCAAGTACTATTACTGTACTCTTTGTATCTGTTGCATTTTCCAGGGAAACAAATAGAAGGCATTACTTTTAGAGTGACCTACATACCAACACAACAATTTCAGTAAACGGGACAAAAAGAAATAACACTGATAATACATTAAAATAACTAATAAACATCCTTTACCTCTCCCAGTTTAATCCATATTCATTGGCAAGTTGTTGAATCTGTAATAATTCACTGAGGAAACCTACAAATAAATTAAGGCAACCCACAATAATATTGAACTAGCATAAAACTTTGCTGGATAATGTATGATGCATAATACAGTATGAGCAAAAATAATGAAAATAAGTCTTCTTGCTCAGTCCTCTCTTTCTCTGAGGTTCATGTCATGCTTTTATTTCTGTCCTATGAGCTACTGTGTACAGTTTTGTGTAGCAGGCCTGGTTTTTTTTTGTTTTGTTTTGTTTTTTTGTAGGGTACAGTTCTAAGGTAGCTGAAGCTCAGGGACTTTGAAGATCACAAAGGAATTTACAACTCTTCAAAAACTGTGAAGAAAATATAATGTCAGAATATTATAATATTGTAAAGTAGTATTCACTGAGCAGGACTTTAAAATCATTTACATCTTGGTTCCTAAACAGATGAAAATACTGTACTGAGTGTAATATGCATTTTTCCCTCTTTTAATTTGTCAGTGAACTTTATTTTAAAGATTATCAAACACTTATTTGACATTTGTTAAATACTGTAATATTGAAGTACATTATAGAAGTTACAATTGATTACAAAGGGAATATATGTGTTTATCATGCAGATGTCTACATTTAGTGAGATTGACCCTATCAAGATTTTTGAAGTCAGCTGTATGAAAACACCTTATTAATAGAACCTTGAGGGACTAACTAAATGTGCTATTTCAGAGAAACTATAGAAGATAAATATATTCATATTGTATTATATGTATAAACAAATTGTATTTGTTTCTGCAAATGTATCTGCAGTACATATCAAGACACTGAAAAAATGGCAAAGTTCATTAGTTCTTAGTGGAGTGAAATCAGAAGACATATCCACATGGAATCAGGTTTCATTAATTCTATTTTCCGCAGTCAAGCTTGCTACAATTATCAAAACAGTTCTACATAAAATTTTTCTGATATTCTCTCTTCATTGCTCTAAGATCTTCAGGTATTTTATTTAACAGCCCTATTTCAAATACTTCACATTAACATAGCCTAAAATAAAACTGGAGGATGCATGTGTTGGACTTCCACCCTTCTTACACGTCAACAAAATAATCCAGTTACAATTAAATACTTTGAATCCCAGAATTGGAATAAATAGGCATTTGTTCTTACACTGTCAACATTTCATACAATAAGATTGGACAAGAGCTTTGGAGTTTATAAATGAAAGTGAAAATCAATACCTACTGTTTCATTTTTTTTACTTTTGGAAAGTCATCCCACAACAAAGGATATGGTGTCAGCTGGATGCCTGCTGGTATTTTGGTGTTCCTTGGCTTTTTGCCACATCTAATCTCATCTAGAATAATTTGATGGTTCCTCAGCAATTGAATAAAGTATGAGTGAGATATCATTCTTTGACTGAACTGAAAATGGTTACCTTGTGGAAACATTTCATCTTTATACTTACAGGGACAATACAGAGAATCCTGCAGAACTATTGGTTTTGAATGATTATCCTTGGATTTATTGCTATAATCACGTGCATACTTTGAAAGACATTAAAAAAAAAACACATACAATTACATGGAAGTTAGTAATACGGTACATATCAGAGAAATTGTGTGACAGGTACAATACAGCTCTCCTGGAAACAATTCTAGTTCACATGTCCTGGAGCAACTGGGTTTCCACAGGTAACTGCTTAACAAATCTCAAATCAGAAATATTATCTTCTCAGGCACAGTTTTAAAAAGAAAGTAACACACAACATTGACTAAGAGGCAGTAATTATAATTCTTGAACTTGATTCTTAAAAATGGAAACACATAAAATATTAAAACAGTTTTGACTGCAGGACACTAATATAATCTCAGCCTTCCTGGGAGTATTTTCTTTGATTTTAGCTTTTGACTTTGTTTTCCTTAGTATGCTTTAGTGACTGGGACTAAATGCTAGTCTGCAGAAACTGGATCACATTAGTATAATATGTTTTCATGTTCCTCTATAAAATCAGTTGGTGCAATGGCTTTCTACTGAGCACATAACTTAAGTCTGTATAATGTTTTAGATTTTCACTGATACCTAAAATTAATGCCCTGGGATTACACCTATCTAAAAGACTTGTCTAGATCTAGACTCTGACAACTCACCTGTTTTTTTTCCTGTGCAGGAACTGTTTTCCTGTGAAGGAACTGTTTGATTCAGTCTGTTCTACATATTTAAAATCTATAGCTCAATCTTCAGCCTAGTTTCTGCAGACTAGCATTTAGTCCCAGTCACTAAAGCATAGTCACTAAGGCCTTTAAGACACTGTCCCTCAACAATTTTTAAATATAATTTCAGACTTATCACTCTTAACTTACTTTTCTATTTAAAAGAACATAATTGCTAATACAAATTTTATTGGTATTATCACAGAATGTTTTTCTGGTTCTCCCAGAATCACAGAATCACACAGAATTATCAAGGTTGGAAAAGACCTAAAAGATCATCCAGTCCAACCATCACCATTACTCCCCAGCTAAATCATATCCCTCAACACAACATCCAAACGTCTCTTGAACACCTCCATGTTCGGTGACTCTACCACCTCCTTGGGCAGTGCATTCCAGTGCCTGACCACCCTTTCCGAGAAGTAATATTTCCTAATGTCCAGCCTGAATCTCCCCTGGCGCAGTTTGAAACCATTGCCTCTAGTTCTATCACTGTCTACACGAGAGAAAAGGCTGACCCCTAGCTCACCACAACCTCCCTTCAGGAAGTTATAGAGAGCTATAAGGTCTCCCCTGAGCCTCCTCTTCTCCAGGCTGAACAATCCCAGCTCCTTCAGCCGTTCCTCATAAGGCCTGTGCTCCAGGCCCCTCACCAGCTTTGTAGCCCTCCTCTGAACACGTTCCAGGGCCTCAATGTCTTTCTTACAGTGAGGGGCCCAAAACTGAACACAATACTCGAGGTGCGGCCTCACCGGTGCCGAGTACAGGGGGACAATGACCTCCCTGTTCCTGCTAGTAACACTGTTTTTGATGCAAGCCAGGATGCCGTTAGCCTTCTTGGTCACCCGGGCACACTGTCGGCTCATGTTCAGCCGAGCATCAATCAACACCCCCAGGTCTGTTTCCTCCACACAGTCCTCCAGCCACTGTGCCCCAAGCCTATAGCGCTGCCTGGGGTTGTTGTAGCCAAAGTGCAGGATTCGGCATTTGGTCTTGTTGAAACTCATCCCCCTGGCTTCAGCCCAGCTCTCCAGCCTGTCCAGATACCTCTGCAGGGCCTTGCTACCCCCAGGCAGATCCACACTCCCAGCCAATTTGGTGTCATCTGCAAACTTACTGAGGGTGCACTCCATGCCCTCATCCAGGTCATCAATAAAGATATTGAAGAGGACAGGCCCCAGTACCGGCCCCGGGGGAACACCACTCATGACCAGTCGCCAGGTGGATTTAACTCCATCCACCACCACTCTCTGAGCCCAGCCCTCCAGCCAGTTCCTTACCTATCCAAGAATGTACCCGTCCAAGCCACAGGCTGCCAGCTTCTCAAAACATAGTGTCTTTTTTGAACAGGGAAACTCAGAAGCAGACACAATATTCCAGATGCAGCCTCACCAGAACAGAGTAGAGGGCGAGGATCACCTCCTTGACCTGCTGGCCACACTCTTTTTAATACATTCCAGGATACCATCAGCCTTCTTGGATACAAGGGTCATTGCTAACTCATGGGACAGGACAACGAAGTTCTTCTCTGCAGAATTTCCAGCAGATCAGCCCCTAACCTGTGTGATGAATACAGTTATTCCTCTCTGGGTGTAGGACTCTACACTTGCCTTTATTGAACCTCATAAAGTTCCTCTTTGCTCAACCCGTCCCTGTCAGGTGTCACTGAATGGCAGCACAACCTTCTGGTGTGTCTTCCGGCTTCATATCATCAAGAAACTTGCAGTGAGGAAACACTCTATAACTTCATTCATGTCACTGAAGAATACATTAAAAACAAAACAAACAAAGAAACAAACAACAACAACAAAAAAAAACACTAGTATTACTAATTTTATAACATGTTTACTATTGTATTGGTAAATTAGAATTTATCTTTGTTCTCTTAAAATTATACAGTAATCATATCTCTAGTATTAAATGTGTTGCATCTGAGGCATAAAACAAATAAAAAAATTGTTTTATGGTGGATAAGCTTTGATGGTATATTTCAGGATTGTTATTCAAGAAATGTAGACAAAAAAAAAAAAAAAAGAAAAAAAAAAGAAAAGAAAAAGGGGAATTTGCCTACAGCAATTTAAGTTCCCTAAGAGTAGATAGGTTTTTTTGTTTGTTTTGTTTTTTTCCTGGAGTTCTAATGATTTCTTAGACATCTATCCTTCTACCCATTCAGTATCATTCAGTATTTAAGAATCAGATAGTAAGGGTGTTTTCAAACACTGAAGAATATCTATAACAATACACTCAGATATGTTGTCTTATAGCATGATTCCTCTCACTGCAGGCTTTCATAAAGAAAAAAAATATTTCAGTTGATGAAAAGGGATTGTTAAGTTATAAAGGTCTACAAAATATTCATAAAACTGAGTGAGATAAATCTAATGTGTTTGTTCTATTACTAAGAAGTGATGACAAGATTGTAAAAACAGGTCTGCCAAACAATGAAGCCCTTGAAAGATGTTAAGGCGGCACTAATCATTCACATATTTTGAGTTAAATTCAGAAGCTCATTATGTACTCCTACAGTCATGGTATGATGCTACCTTGCTGCCCCATGTCTCTGAAAGACAGTCTGGTATAGATTATAACAATATCCATAACCACATGTGTTCTTTTAACTCAAAAACCACTCAGGCAGTGCACTTCTTTTCAGACACTATGTGGTGTCTAAATAAATACTTCCCAGGTTTCTTTACAGTTCAAAGTACGAAGTGAACCTTCTCAAGATTCTTCAGTAGTTCAGTACTTCCCACAGTTTTTTGTTTTTGTTTGTGTGTCTGGTAGAGTAACTGTGTATTACTAGCAGCATCAGATTAGCAGCTGCCAGTTTTGCTGTTACTTTCATTAACACCATACATTGCAACAAATCAATTTTGCAATTTCTTTAAATGTCACATAAATTCCCTCAACTGTCAAGTTGTATTAGTCTTAGTACCATCTACTCTTGCAGCAGTGATGACATCCAGCACTGGAATGTCCTGATTTAAATATCATGTATAACAGAAATTCTGATATTTCTGCTGTTGCCTACCTTAACTTAGATTCAGCACACAGATATGCAAAAGGTTAAAAAACATTAAATAAAGGCATCAGTTTATAATGTTTTGAGTCATTACAGTTATTACAAATGTGTCTCTGTAAACAGGAAACATGAGGGACTTATTTCACTGAAAGGATTAGCAAATTCATGCTTACAATTGCATAGAAGTACAGATATGACTAGAAATAAGCCATCTACAATAAGTCTTTCTTACAGCCATTTGTTTATGTACTCGTGCGTTCTAATCATGTGCCCATAACACTGCATATTTTTAGAACTTCTAGGAGGAATAGATGAGAATTTTCAGTTTCATGAAACTAGTATTCTCTATGGAGAATTTCAATAGCAGAAGTCTAGGACTGGATTTTAGTTCTTTCAAGCTTTAGTCTTTTTTATAAAATAGAACATTGCTACAGGGAAGCCAAAGGTACATGAGGAATAACAGCTGCTGGCAAGCCGGGCTAATTTCTAGAAGCATGGAAAACTGACAGAAACATGAGGAACAAAGACTTTGAAGCTGGTATGTTCTTTAATTACTTCATTGATACTTTTAGACCACGAAATTTTACGCTTAAGTATGGTCAAGACATTACTCACACAAAATGAATCTATTTCATTTTTTCGGGTGGAAAAAGAGTTCTTTAGGGTGAGTCAGTGAACCAAAGTGGAGACTGAGAAAATCTGTGTTTATGTGCAATAAATCACCTGTGACTCAAAAGAAAAAAATAAAAGAGTAAGAGGGGGAGATGATGGTCAGAAAAAAAGCTGAGTAACATGTATTAAAAAGAAAAATACTAGTTTCCCATTGATTTTTGGTTTTAAATGCAACATATTTTATTTATAAAAGAAAGGGCAGCAACAGATATTGAAGATTTCAGTCTGTAGACAGTAGTACAGTGATTTTTCCTTTTTTATGTGAATAGACCTTTCAAAATAAAATCTATTATACTTTATGAAACATACTTATGAACAATTATTAATGTATGGTTATATTCAGCCTTATTTATTTTCAAGGTTATCTGCGTGCCTTTGTTGACACCATTATTATTTGGTAACATTTGCTACTACATACTCCTAACAATCTATGTTTTTTAATGAACTCAGCCATTGAAGATATTATCTTTAGAGTAAGGTGAAGTGAGATAAACAGAAGAGATGCATTAAAAAAAAAAAATCATGTTTTTATTTTATAAAGAAACATACCTTCAGTAAGAGAAATAATTATCTGTAATTTCTTTATTAATTTAATTCTGTGCAGAAGGATTAATTTGTAGTCCGTATTAACCTTCTGAAATTAATTAAGTTGGAAGAACAATGATTTTTTCATTAATTTGTGAATTTAGTTAGTAGGCTGTTCTCACAATTTTTATTCTTCTTGTTTCTTCAGATTAAGAAAAAATACAAATAAATAATCTTTGCTGTCTTTCAAATTGCGCGCTTACAGTTTGTGTAAATTCAAAATAAGGCATCACTTTTGTGACAGACTTCACAACTTTTCTTTTTCTTTTGCAATAGCATAATAAATATAGCAATAGCAATAGCAATAATTAACCAGCAAGAATAATAAAGTAATAAATTGATTCTGCCTAAAAAGAATACACAAATCTAAGTATTTCAACAGATTATTATAATGTTTGAACAGAATTGAATATTGAATCACATCTATTCTCTAGAAGTTTTGTATTGATGGAAAAACTCTTTTTATTCTGTTTATTTAGGATTGTACTTACCTTTTGAAAAACTGCATCTGGCATTCAAGATTTCTCTCTGTTCCAAGTAGTACATATAACCAATCTGTTATCTATCTAAAATAAGATAGGAATAATAAAGAAGCTTGAATTCATCCCTTACATGTAACTTCTACTTCATAAATCTTAATCCTAGACCAATTATTGTCATGCTTTTTAAGCAGCGGAGAAGGAAAAATAGAGAATTAATTGGAGCTAAATCACTGCTTTCTGCAGAAAATTCTATTATACTCCTAATTCCTTTAATAACTCTATTCTACCTTTATGTGAAGTTAGGCTTTGTTTGGAAATTACATCAAATACATGATCTTAGAATTTCAGAATGTCACACAGAAATTATCTTACTCAAAATATAGCTTTTTTACAGTTCAGATTATAAGAGAAAATAAGGCAAATCTATATGTAAAGTGAAGCAAAAGAAAAAAAAGAAAAAAAAAAAAAAAAAAAAGATATTTTCTCTTTTTTTTCCACAAATTATCTGCCATCTGACAATGAGAAATGCAACACACATTGTTATACATCTTGATGACATTGGGCAGGTTTGTGGCTATATTTTGGGCTATTCAAGGTCTTGTTCTTCTCTTGTATTTAATAGGATCTCAGCACTTCCAAAAACTGCCACCATCAGCTCTAGCAGACTGTAGGAAAAGCACAAGAGTGGAGCTCTATATTTTAAGATGACGCATAGCAAAATGCTGCTATGTGTATGTCATATTAAAAAAAAAAAATTACAGACAGGGTAAACTGGGAACTGGAGCAATCTATGAGTCAAGGGCATTACATTTGAAACTGATAAAATATATTATTTTACTTGACATATAATTGACTAGTGGAATTCATTGCCACAAGATAATAGTGACATCAAAAGAAGTACTGATACATATAGGAATACTATATGGAACTTAAAATTCATACTTATGCAGTAGAGGACAGAATAACTTAAGATTAATATACAGCCATAAGCTCTAAGACATAAATTAACAAGCTGACAGCAGTTGATAATATTTTTTTTTCTTTTGGGCAAGCTATTCCTTTTGCATTTCTGAATTTGCTGCATCCTCCTCTGACTAATTCAATTGAGTCATCATCAAATGCAGTCTATTGAGTTAGCCAGACAGTGCAGTGTGGCATATCTGAAGCTTTCTGCACCCTTGATTTTCAAAGAGTTTATTTTAGTTCTTCTCTATATTATTGTTTTGAATTGTAAAATAGATTAAGATTTGGCAAGATTTTTGAAACATTTATTTATAGGAATTTTCATCACAATTATGGAAAATTATTTGTGAAGTTACAGTCAGAAAAGGTAAGCGTTTTCTCTGCACAATGTAAAGGACACTTATAATGCCCCTCGATACTCATGCATCATAGAATCATAGAATTCCTCAGGTTGGTTGCTTTAAAAATCATCAAGTCTAACCATGACTTAACCACACTACCTAAGATTCTAAGATTTCATGAAAGAAGAAAAACAAAAAATAAGCAGTTGGAGGACTGTAACAGAGGATTAACTTGAAGCTACTGTGTCTAGTATTCCATCTGCAGGAGTTGACAGCAATAAAAGCTGCTCCACGGCAAACTTAACTTTTTAAGTTGTCAAGACAGTTTTTGACAATACTGTATTTTTCTGTTTACTGCACAGAAGGGGCTTCAGGCATTACAAAATATATTGATACATTTCTGTATTTGCTCATACTGTACATAGTAGTGGTACAAGAATGACTAAAAACCTGGGAGCATATGTTTCATGTCACACTTGGAAATACCAACAACTAGGACTCCCCTAAACTACTGATTTTCAAACTATATTATTTTGTGATTGAGGTAGCAACAAAATGTTAAACTTTTTATTTAGACCATAGAGATAAATACAATCTCTTGCACTACAAAAGATATTTTAAATAAAATTGCAAGATATTCTCTGTTTGGTGTGATCTACTTAATAAATTAATATATTCTACTTAATGAAGAACATGAAGAAAGATGCATTGTGACACTCAATACAATATTAAGAAGACCTTCCATTCCCTCACCTGCTTGTCCTTACAAATACATTCAACAAACCAGCTGGATGATAACAGATGTATACTAGCTGCTGAAGTGAAGTTCTTCAGACGCATCCGCTATTTTAGGTTGAGAAATGTTCTGACATAATAACAAATTAACATGCTGAAAAGAAACAGGACCTAGAATGATTTTAAAGACTTTACAATTAGATAATAAAGTTAGTAGCCTTATATGGTAATAATTATAATTCTTATTTTTTATCATAATAAACAAATCCTGCAAGAAAAAATATACACAAGCTTCTCAGTTTCATATAACAGAAGTTAATTTAGTGATGTCCTGTCATGTAACAAAGAATATCACTTTGTGACTCAAATTGTAGTGTATTTAATACATCAGTTTCAGAAGAGCATTGTCAGTACTCATCACAGAGCTACATAGGTTTCTATATAACCTATGATTTTCTTCATCAGTGATGAAGATGTTTTCTGCTGGAGAAGAGAATTATAAATCCTAACTAGTCCTTTTTGTTGAACTGCTTAACCAATAACTAAGATGGGTAATGTAAACATGAAATCCATGAGGTTAGTACAGAGTTTAATTTTGAACCACACACAAAAAGAAGTTGGATTCCTTTCAGAAATAAGATCTCTGTGACTATTTAAGGAAACTTGACAGTAGAGTTACTCGTGCTTTTAAGCTCAATTTTTTCGAAGTCTATCTGAAGAAATTGTACACGGAACAGAGTAGATTGAATCAATACCATGTGTCTAAGCTTATTTATTTGGTATCCTAAAGTAAATGAAATACTTCAGTGTCCAAGTCATCACCAAGTTTCTATACCTGAGAGAAAACCTGCAGAAAATGTAACAAGTGAGTGTGTTGCTATAATGTATGACACTATTTTTATTTCACGAAAAAAAAATGTAAAAGTAATAATAATAAAAAAATACAGCAATAAAATCTCAGAAGTCGCTGTTTGCTCTTTTACCTGTGAAAGTATTATTAAAGAATATTCAAATTTGAAAGAGTTTTATCAGGTTCTTTTTAGATTTTCTTTATATATATACATATGTGTGTGCATTTGTTTACTAATCATTTTGTTGGTAATAGCTGAGGGGAAGAAGCAGATAGGCAGAAGGAGACTCCTTCAGGATTTACCACTGTTTCTAGAGCTATGCAGAACAGAAATTTGCTCAAGAAATCCTGCTAAGCTACAGAATGTATTTATATGGATCATAAATATAAAATACAAGAGAATAGAACCTGGTATCAGAGAATACAAAAATATATGAAAGTTCACTAGGAAAGAATTTTTTTTTTTTTTTTTTAGCAAATTTTTATTTTACCTGGGTTTTTATAAATAATTTTGGAAACTACTAGAATTTTGATAATCAGATAACTCTGAAAGATATGTTGCAATGTGTCAGATTTATCTCTTAGGCATTCCCAAAGCTACGATTGCATGAGAAAAAATTTAGTTGAATGTGTCTAGAAATAGAGGATTTATTTTAGAAAAGCTCATTGCAGAGAAACTTCTAGTCTGGAACAGAGATAGAAAAAAATACACAAGAAATCTTCAGATCATATTAATCTTACTTCCCTAAAGAAAACACCTTAAAACTTTACGGTGTTGCAAATACTTGTGGGTTAATACATGGCAGTGCTTACTGTCCTAAGTTGGCCTGCATTCTCTCAGCAGGTGAGAATGGAATTGTTAAGAGGTGAGATAACAGTTCCATATCTACAACACATTCATCTGGAAGTACAGTAATACGTTATGATTGCTTTTTTCTCTACTAGTAACTCTGGACATATTTAGGCTTCTGACTGTTATTCTCTAAGTGGCAGACAATAGGATGTTGTAAAGGGAGATTAGAGGAAGTCTAAAAACTTGAAACATGACTGTCACAATTCAGAGGTAATTACTTTGAGTACGTATGGATCAGGGAAACATAGCTGACAGATAGTCATGTATAGCACATCCATTATTTAACTGATAGACAGAAAATGTATGGCTTTTAGGGCTCTTCACACTCTGCATATTCCCTCACAAAATAAATATTTTCTGCACAGGAGATAACTTCCTTCTGTGAATTTTCTCTGCAACAACAACAACAAAAAGTCTTTTTTTTTTTTTTTTAGTGGAAAAGGGGACTTTTTTTTTTTCTATTCCTGAAAATATCAACAGTTCTTATGTTCAGAATGTTAAATGGCCTAAAAAGTGTAAGAAAAGTAAGGCTAGTTATACTCTTCATCCACTGTTGCTTCCAGGGATCTTTGATTTCTATAAATTTAGGCAGTTTTTCTAGAACTGAATAATGAAAAGAGAACAACCCAAAGATACAGAGGGAAAGAGAATCTCCCACAAAGCAGTTAACTCCTATTCCCCAAGGTAGAGTGTGAAAGAAGACTTCTCCAATTTCACTTAGTTTCTACTTGGCCATCTTCTGGATACTCATGAGTTGGATATTCATATAATTTATTGTTCACTGACTATATCAGACCATGATCTTTTTGGAGATGTGTAAAATTAAAAACAACCAAACAAACACCAAAAAAAAAAAAAAAAGAAAAGAAGAAGAGAAGAGAAGAGAAGAGAAGAGAAGAGAAGAGAAGAGAAGAGAAGAGAAGAGAAGAGAAGAGAAGAGAAGAGAAGAGAAGAGAAGAGAAGAG
>JAPSGF010000172.1:180909-210783 GCA_035772895.1 Perdix hodgsoniae
AAGAAAAGAAAAGAAAAGAAAAGAAAAGAAAAGAAAAGAAAAGAAAAGAAAAGAAAAGAAAAGAAAAGAAAAGAAAAGAAAAGAAAAGAAAAGAAAAGAAAAGAAAAGAAAAGAAAAGAAAAGAAAAGAAAAGAAAAGAAAAGAAAAGAAAAGAAAAGAACCACAGCATATTAGCCTTTGAAAATCTAACATATAGACTAAACATGTAGACTAAAGAAAAGGCTAAGTAGATGTAACATTTAAAAAAAAATCATTCAGGCTTCTAATTTGTTTGCAAGTACAGTAGTGCACTGATGAAAAACCTTTATGTCTGTTTTACTCACCCAACCATATCCTCTTTATTTTATTACATTTGTGGATTATCTTGAGATTTATAAGAGGGATAGTTACATCAGATACATTTTCATAATGTTAAAGCTATAAGAGCATAAACATATGTTGATAATCTCACTTTCATTCCTTGATGAGTCCCTTGAATTTTACTATTTCACAATGGATGCTATAACAAGTAAACACATTCATCACTTCCAAAAATCTAAGCAAACCAATAAGAAATCCATCTTAAAGAATGAAACTGCCTAATTACATTTATTTTTAGTTTAGGTAATCATTCTTGAATACTTCTCAAAATGTTACCGAGGAAGTGTTAGAAGACTGCAGATAGAGATTCAAATTTTATTCAACATGCTTTAAGATTTCCCTTTATAGAAGTATGAATTTATATATACTTAATGAAACCACACCATATCCATGAGTTAATTATCAAGATAATGTACACACTGAAAAAATGCTTTCCCTTCCTTTTTCCTATTTTTTTTTTCCCGTCCCATATTCAAACATTCTGCAGAGTGAGATTTTTTCCATTTTTTTTTAAACAACATCTAGCACAATAAAGAGCTGATCCTTGACTAGGACATTAGACTGCTGCAGTCAGTCAAGAAGATAATGCCAAGTAGATACAAATGTGACTTTTGACTAAAATCCCAGGATTGTAATAGTGGAATTAGGCTGTACTATACAGCAAACTGGATTGATGATTATATGGGAATAAGTGAAAATGAGGTAGATCATATGAAGATTGCACAGTTATTATTATTTTGGATGTTTCCCCAGATGTTTGGCACAGTAAAGAAAAAGGGGGAAAGAAATATCCGAGCAAGAAAAACATAAATAATAATAATAATAAAAATACAATAAAAATAATTAAAAAAAAAAGATGCCCTGATATTTAGCTGATTACTTGTATGGCAACACATCTTTGTCCAAAACACAGCAGAAAAAGGTGGTCAGAGGTTACATTGAAAAGAGTAAGCATTGAAGGCTCCCAAGGTAGTGACTTCTGGCAGCAGGATGAAAGTATTTTTCTTTACCTATCGATGTGCCCTTACATAAATGTGCCTTTAGAATAAAATGGCTTTACATTCATGGATGTACTAAAAGTTTCTGATAATGCTGGGGACACTTTAATATCACAGTCTATACCTGTGTGTCAGGATTCTATATATCAAAACGATTTAAGTTGTAGGTGGGTGGGTAGTTCTGTCGGTTGTACTGGAAGTGGTCTGTCAGGACGTTGGTTTGGCCGTACTGATAGTCTCCATGTGGTGCAAACGCTGTCAGTCCATTCTGAGACTTCTCAGGAGTGTTGCGGTGCCGCTCCAAGTTCACGAGGTCTCCAGTTGTGACTGGAAGGAGCTGCTTCTTTGCTTCTTGGTTTGCATCATATTTTGTCTTGTTATATAAGAAGACCCCTAAGATAGCTGTCATCATCCCAAGGACGTTGGTGCTGGTGACTGGATTGCGAAGCATGATAAGGGACACAGTGATCACCATTATTCTTTTGGTGGCGTTCGCGACAGAGTAACTCAACGGGCTGATCAGGTTAAGAATACTGAAGGCAATGACGTTCTGGGCAAAGTTACAGAACCCACAGAAATCCCCTTTACAGAAAGTTACAGAAATCCCCGGCATCAGACAAGATGAATGAGAACAAGATGGCATCTAGACCAGTCAGGCTGATCTATACAGACCTTCATTTCAAGGCTCTGAGGCCTCTCAGATCCTTGGCTTACTAGCAGAAACAGGATAAACAAACAAACAAAAAAATGTATATGGTTAAGAGTCCCAGTCTAGAAACATAAAAAAAATTGGTCTTACACAAGTCCATAGAAACAGATGAGATGTATACAAAATGTTGAAGGATCTGAATAGCAGAATTACATTGTCATTTTCTTATTGCCCATGAAAGTCACAGAAATCAGAGGAAATTCCTGAGACTAGAAGAAAGGAAATCATAGAATCAGAGCCATAGGGGTTTGAAGGGACCTCTGGAGATCATCATGTCCAACTTCTCTGTCAAAGCAGCTTTCCTACAATAGATCAGCAGGAAAGCATCCAGGTGAGTCTTTAATATTTCCACAAAATCCCTGGGCACCTTATTTCAGCACTCAGTCACTCTCATAGTAAAGTTCTTTCACCATTTTGGATGGAACTTCATGTGTTCCAGTTTTTGCCCATAGCCACTTGCCCCTTCCTAAAGGAGCAAGGCCATGCTCAGCGTGAAGCCTTATGACTGAATTATGGAATAGTGCTATTTATTAGAGCAACACATTGCCGATTATTTTGAATTGCCAGTGATAAATGCACAGTCTTCAGAGCATATATGAATACCAGTGATGTGAATAATACAGCTGTTAGCAAACATCTTATACTATAGAATAACTCTTATAAAGACTTTAAAGTCTCCCAAGGAAAGTACTCAGTTTAAGTGAGTATGGGAATCTTACCCAATAGATGACCCTATAAAGGGGAAAAGAAATTCAGCCCATTGGCTAAACCCAGACTGCTATCTTCCCAAAAATTCCTTCTATCAATACATTTTTATGCTATTTTCAGGTAGAGTTTGATTGACTATAATCATACCTTTATTTGTTGCAGTTATTGTAACAGAAAATCTGCTAACTCAGAATACACAGTTTGTCAGTTCCATAGTACCACCAAATTCCCATCCCTGCAATCTTATCATAGAGACTGGCCACTGATTTTTGCACCTTACTCCACCCTCTGTGCTGCTTCTTTTAAAGTCAGCATACCAAGCTTCCTCAGTGCTTCTAAAAATCTAAGATATGCTGGTCATATGTTTCTTAGGGGAATACCACGAAACAGACACCCTGAATATTAGCTGCATTTACCCTGGGGGATTCTTTAATGCTTTTCCTCCATAAGAGGAGAATATCCCAGTAAGTTATTTCCAACATAATCCACTCTGAGACTACAGTCATTCAGTCTTCTCAATATTTAGAAGAAATTGGAAAGATCACATGCAGTCTTATTGCGAGCTTATTTTTAGATATAGATCCAGAAATCGATCCCTACTATTTATGGGGTAAGATGATTGGCTCGTAGTATTTAGTAGGAGAGTGTTATGAGTCCTGAGCAATGCCTTGGGTATAATAGGAGCACATCATCATGAGAGGCCCTGCTGAGAGCTAGTGGCAGAGGATAGGGTAATGAGAAACCACAAACAAGAGCAAGTGCCAGATTCTGCTTCTGAGACATAGTGCAGTTCTGAATATAAGTAGAAACAAAGAGATAAAGACTGGATAGCAACCCCACAGCAAGAGACGTAAGGGATCCAGTGGAGGGAAAGTTGAATGAGTCAGAAGTATGGTTTGACCAAAAGGGCCAAATGTATAGCACTGCTAGCTGGTTGAGGAAAGGGACTGTCCCACTCTGCTCCATCCTGTGGCCTCACCTCAAATGTTTCATGCATTTTTGATCACAACAGTATATGAAGGACATAAAACTACTTGAGAGAAAGTGAAGGCTCCAAAAGAGAACATCTATGAAAGGTGACTCAGGGGAGGCTTCAAGGTGGCCTACAGCTTTTCACAAGGGAAGTAGAGGGGCAGTGCTAACCCCTCATCTCTGATGACAGTGACAGAACCTAAACAAACTACACAAAGTTGTATCAAGGAAGGGTCAGGTAGGGTGTTTGGAAAAGGTTCTTCACCTTGATCATGCACTAGAACAGGCTCTCCAGAGCACTGGTCATGGCATCAAGCCTGTCAAAGTTCAAGAAGCACTTGGACAGTGCACTCAGATGTAGAGTTTTAATTTTGAATGGTCCCGTATGGAGCCAGGAATCTTACTTGATGGCCCTTGTGGATCCCTTCCAATTCAAAAGGATAAAACCACAGAATATTCTGTGTTCAATTTGAAAACCAAGTGCAATCCTTTGGCTAACTATTAATAGTGATATGAAATGCCTGAAGTTCAGGATTAAAGATGTTAAGACTGCTAATTGATAAAATACATCTTACATACACACTGGCATCATGACATCTGGAAATAATACCTGAGAAAGAAAAAGGGTAAGGGATTGAGCGAGTCTTCTGCCTTCTATTCAGCTTAATGAGACTAAAGTAGATGAAAACACCATTCTTTTTGCTATCGTATTAAGATTAAAGACATATGGTACAATAAAGATCTCACTGTCACGGTCATGCATTTAATATATGACATTTACAAAAAGTAGTAGTAGAAAATAAGATGAGAAAAATATGTTAGGTGATGAACTGTATATCTTCATAGATATTTTGAATAGTCAGGACAGAAAAGGATTTTGGAAAGAATTGTAAGAAGATTGACATTAAGGGCTAATTTTTCAAAGCACACCATTAATGCAGGCTTTTGCCTCCACAATTACAGACTACAGTTGTTTTCTTAAGGTCTTCTACTGTTTACAGTGGAAAGTACAGATTGGGATCATGGTGTCCTTTGAATTGCTCAATGTATATTTGCTTAACTGTACTTGTCTTTGAACTTGCAAACAGCTTAGGTCAGAAAGGTCTTTCATTTTTCATTTGTATAACCCAGAATATTTTGAGGTTCATGAGGAATAATAAACAGGAATAATACATTAAAGTGCATCAAGAAAGCTATTTGGTACATTGTCTGAATGAGAGAAGTCAACCAAAAGAAAAAAAAGCAGATTTTTTTTTTTTTTTTCCCCTGAACCCCATTCCAGCAAACTTAAATCACTTCAGATTTAAAAGCCAATTGTTCAATGAATTGGTTTTACTACTACCGTTTTGCAGGAACAGATCTTTAGCGATCTAAAATGGCAAGTTTGTTCCATTTCTTTCAAACACTGTAGTCCTCAGTTTCCTTTGAACATTGTCCTGCACACTTCATAGCTTCCTGTACTACATATTAGTTATAATTTGGTCGCACTACCTGTACTTTGCTCTCCAGCAGTTCTGATTTACTTCATTCAAACAGTAAAAAAAACTTGCCTGCTATTTTCCAATGTCCCAGTGCTAAATATGTGCAAATAAACATCTGCAAGTTTTTTATCACAGTGATTGAGGATTCTGTTTATTCTACCAACACTGAGCAAAAAACAAAACCACACTCTACCATGAAGCAAAAAACAAACGCACTCTCTATCACGCAGGGATCAACAAACTTCTTTTGTTCAAAAGACTGAATAGCATATATAGTTCCCTTGAGTTCATTTCAAAACCACATTACTTTCAGTCTAGATGTAGGACTCCAAATTGTTGTGGTGTTTTTTTTTTTACTTTGTTTTGCTTCCTTCGTTTTCCTTTCCTTTATTTTTGAAGGTCTGTTCCTGGAGAGACAGATCACATCAAACCAGAAGACAGGATATGAGATGTAGAGGAGAAACATTCTTTTATAAATGTGACTCCAAGAGAAAGAGAAAGATGCAATGTATCCACAAAGATATGATAAATACTTTCCCAAAGTCTGGTTCTTTTTTCAGCAATCTGTATCTTAACCAAGATATAAGCAGGTTTCAGAACTGGGATGTTCATGAGTTACATGTTTGGCCACTGTTATATAAACAGATTAAAGAAAGTCTTTTTACCTCAGTGAGTGAATTTTGAACTTAATACTTTAAACTACAATAATTTATGCATATATGTTGTTCTATTTAGAAACACAATTTGATGTGATGGTGACAGTATCAAAGCAGATTTCAATTGCACTGAACAAAAGACTATGTCATTGAACTTACCTCAGCAACACTTATACTTATTTTGACACAAAAATTATTACCAAACATTTCTTTTCGCTCACAATATTTATACTAGCACAATAAACTACAATTAAAACATGGCCCAGGCAGTGACACAGGGCTGTCTATACCACTATACTGCTAGACTGGGATGAGGGGTGATTTTAGCTCAGGCAGGTAGCATTCTCCCAGATAATGCCACAGCAGAGTTTGAAATTATTATCAGCCAGAGAAAATGCCCTAGAAAAACAATTTACTGCTCTGTGGAAATAAGCAAAACAAAAACGTATGGTTGTGGTTTATGCCACATTACCAGCTCACAGAATCAGAAGGTTTACGTAGAAGATAGAGATGAAATCTTTGATGTGCATGGAATTTAGGAGGAGGTAGAACACGATGCATGATACATCATATCATGATAGTTAATAGTATTTTAATTATGTAGCGCAAGACTGCTTGTAACACAGGAATTTGAAGGGCACCTGCAAGAACGGCAGTGCTAAACACTCTAACACTAGAGATCCTCTAAACTCAGTAATCTACAAAACTAGCTATATAGCTAGTATATATAGCTTCCTATCCTTTGAGCTTATTACTCATCTGTAAACAAAAAGAGAAGCATCCATAATGCTGCTTGTAGGATACACACATTAGAAGATTAATTAAATCTGGCCATGTCAGCTGTCATGTCAGTTACATGATTCTATGATTCTATGAAATCAGAAGAAAAATTCCAATATTCTCCCATTCCAGTATTATATACATAGAAGAGTATGACAGCAATTCAATTGTAACTACCTGTGTAATATGATTAACCAATTCCTGACATCACAGTACATACCATTATACTCTGCTCCGGTGAGGCCGCACCTAGAGTACTGTGCCCAGTTCTGGGCTCTCTAGTTTAAAAAAGACAATGAACTTGTAGAAAGAGCCCAGTAGAGGGACACAAACGTGGTTATGAGCCTGGAGCATTTGCCATATGAGAAAAGGCTGAGAGACCTAGAATTATTTAACCTGGAGAAGACTGAGGGGTGATCTCATTATTGTTTATAAGTATCTAAAGCACAGAAAACAAATGGATGGGGTCAGGCTCTTTTCAATGGCACACAGAAACATGGAAACAAACAAACAAAAAAAAAAAAACTGGAGCACAGGAATTCCATAGAAATCTGTAAAAGAACTTCATTGTGAGGGTGTCAGAACACTGAAACAAACTGCCCAGGGAAGTTGTGGAGTCCTCTTCTGTGGAGATATTCAAAAACCATCTGGACACTTTCTAGTTCAAGCAACCATAGGAAACTGGTTTAGCAGGGTGTCCTTCCAATTGCTATAATTCCATATTACAAGTTAGCAAAAATAATGACTAAAATATGTTTCTCACTCTTAACGTAATCCTTTTTCCTATTTCATGTTTTCCTAACATTCAGGCAAATGCTTTAAATTGAAGAAAAAAATAGTGAGATGGTATGCAACAAACCACCAGTCAGAAAGGAAATAATCAATATTTGAAAAAGAGCACAGTACTACGGTAATTTCTTTTCTTCTTTTTTTTTTTTCCCATGTATTATTAAGTATCTTTTTTTTATGGAAACACTTTTTTCCTTCCACTTTAAAAGCATGTGTTACACATGGTTTCATCTCAACCATGCAGAAGCAACTTTTCCTTCATTAAAGGTATCGGTAAAACTTTTCTTAAGATTAATGAAAGTAAACCCAGATCCTAATCATATTCTTCTACAATCTCTGATCTGTTATGATGTTTATGGATTGATCTGTGCCTCACCATCAATTTAGAGACAGTGGGAGAATACATAACCACATGTTTAACTATTTTATATACAAGCTTTATGCTATACAAGATCATACAGTAACCTGATGTGTTAAGTACAAGAATGTGACTATATTGCAGATATTTTTCTTCAAAGTACAAGTGGATTACCATATCCCCACCCAGTCAGTATCTTAACCTCCCACCTCAAAAGCACAGAGGAAGAAAATAAAGTGAAAAAAGTCTCACCAATCAAGATACAGTAAAGAAATCATTTAGTAGGACACTAAAGCAACAGCTTGCGTGCCATCTTCAGTCATAGCTTTGTGATGGACCTCAGCTGTATTCTTCCATGATGCCTCTATGTGAAGAAATAAGAGATCTGAAAGGAAAACATGGTGTATGAGATACAACTTATGATTGTGAGGGAGAATTTTTGCCTTTCAATGGGAATGGGAGAAATTTAATTGGATAATTTTAATGCCTTTTCTACATTGATCATTAAAATGCACACCACATTTAAAGCATCTAAACTTCTCACATTTATCTCACTAAACATGAATACACTGAAAAGTATTGACTGCCATAAAACATGTATGGATGTTATGGGACAGTGAAAAAATTTGGAAATGTCATCTAAAAAACTTTTCACTTGAGAATGGTATTCAAACAGAACTGACATTTTTCACACAGCCAACTCAAGTTCAGGTGATGCTATGTTTGAAAGCTCAATGAAATATTTTTCAACTGTTAGTATGTCTAATTTAGACTTTCAGAAACACTTTCCTGGAAAGTTCATTTTCATTCTAGCATCTGTGGTGGTGCAGTGTTTTGAGTTTAGAATGAGAAAAATGTTAATAATACACTGACGTTTCAGTTGTTGCTGATTGCTACTTACACTACGTCAGGGACTTTTCATGTGCTAATGCACAAACTGTACTAAATTATATGTGTTTCCTTTGCATGTTATGAATTTCCTAAAACAAGGTGGATTTGCAGAAATAATATATATCTCAAAATCTAGGCTTATTAACTAAATTGTCAGTTAAATTGTATAATCTTTCTGATTTACATATATTTCAAAGGAATAGATCATTAAAGTACCTATGAGGGGCTGTCAGTGCTATTCATCTGAAATATGTCATCAGAGTATAGTATTTCCAATATTTTCTTTAAATGATTAACAGAATAATTTTTCATAAACTTATACCTTTAAATTAATTTAGGAATTACTTAAAGGTATGTGAATGATGAACAGAAATCTGAGAACGGAGAAATTCAAATGAGATTGTCTTGTTGCCAGAAGATGTTTTTAAAAATAGATTAAAAATGTTAATGTCTTCATGAAGGAAAATGCTGTAGGTCAAAACGAAATTGAAATGAGGCATTTTATTTTTTTTAATACAGATCATAAAAAATCTGTGAATGGTTAAGTTCTCACTGCCATCAGATAACATCATTATGAATTCTTCTTTCATATGAAACTACTTGTGACTCCCAGGTTCCACCTCTGTTTCTTCCTTCAACTGAAAAAAGGCAAAATTATGCAGTGTTTAATCAATGAAGTTAAACTGAGGAAAACTATTTGTTTTACAATATAAAGTGAGAATTAGTAGAGACTAAGTAAGAAAGAGTTTGATTTTTGAAATTGCTATCTGTGAAGTATGCTTATTTATAATCAAATTTAATGGTGTCTGTAAATACATTTTTTTATTATTTATTTAATTCAGCTTGGACATAAAAGATAGTAGCCAACTCCTTGTTAATTTGCAAAGGATTAACATGAAGAGTGTTGATCATACTTGAAAGGGATTTTCAAATGAAAGGAAGAATACAAATTAAATCAAATGTTTGCATGCAATTCTAGTTTAGATAATCTTACTTTACAGATTAGGAATAATTTGAATAATATAATTATTTCACCTTTGTAAAAATCACTGGGGCTGAAAATTTTTAAACCCATTTTGAAAAACCTTCATGAAGATAACTATTAAAAGTCTAAATCTGGAACGCACGTATGGATGTGAATCTAGATACATCTAATGGAATATGTTTTAAGAATATAATTCTTGATTAACTGTATGAACTTTTTCTATGTCAGGACAATTGTATTGTGATTGGTAGTAACAGTGTTATCACTGTTAATTCTCTGTTCTTGATTACAGTTGATTCTGTCACAGTTCCATAAGATAGCTAAAATGATTTATTATTTGGTCATTTAATATTTTAATATATCAAGAGAAAAAGGAAATTGGAACCATTGTAAGAAAATCAATGGTATATTGTACTAAACATTCAGTAGATGAAAACTGACACTGAGGAAAACATTTATTTATGGCCACCAGCCATAAATCACTTCAGCTGAACACATCTAAAATGATGAGCAGTGAATGCATTGCTTAGCTATACATGACCAAAAAATTATGTGAAGCTATATGACGTACACTGGACATTTCAAGATAAATCATCAAATACTGAAGGAAAAAAAGAAAAAAAAATGTATTTATTTTATCTGCAGGCCTCTAAATTGCATTCAAATTCTGTGGAATCTATTTTTTTTCAATTATTTCTTTGAATAATAAAGTCAAGGGGTGGATTTCATGAATTGACAAAATCAGCCTGGTTTCCTAAATATTTCTCAATTTAATAATATTTTTCCTTCCAAATAAATACATATAACGTCTTGTCTTGTAAATAAAATATAAACTTCAAGTGTACTTAAAATGTAACCATCAGTCTCTCTGCTGTATACTTGAATATCAATATAGGCCCCACAAAGACATTGGAATTATCTATGAGTGTCTAATGCAAATCTACACAATGCTTTTCCTGTATGATTTTTTTTTTTATTTTCCTTCTGAGTTTCATTCCTGGAAGGTAGTACTGGAATTTTTGTCTTCTTTCTTCTTTGTAAATATTTACCCGTTCAACTAGCAAAATCAATGAAATTTCAGAATTTACTTTGTAAATATAGGCCAACACTCTTCCAAGACAGAAGGTCTATGCAGCTACAAGCTGAAATTTCAAATGGTTTTATATTAAACTCTTACTGTGGTTTGGCAGGTTTATATTTTCACTATTCCTGAGATATGTGAAACAAGTCTTATCAGTCCCAAGGCCAATGAAGAGTATATCCCCTTCCATAAATGTGATGCTTCCAAAATGAAAGCATAATCTATTTTTCTTCCAAAAGAAGTGTTGACTCAGTGTCTTAGAAACACTTCATCAGTGTGAGCACTACAACAGAGAAAAGAAGTCGATGCTAATAAGTTTGGAGAAATTTCAGTTTAATTTTAACCATAACATTAATTAGACATCTGTACTGAAATAGACAGTTGTTAAAACACTACTTGACTGTGGGAATACAAGAAAAACTGCTCAGAGCAGAAGCTGTGGAGCAAGATAAACAGCATGAGAACCAAGGACACCTCTAGAAGGAGAAAGGATATCTCACAACTCTGACTGGATAAGCGCCTGTGTGAACGGTTGAAGAGTGTTTTGTAGAATGCTCTGTTGACATGTAAAGGTGGATGGGAAAGTTGTAGTGGTGGATGGGAAAGCTAGAAAAAGAAAACTTGTGAAGGCATACAAGTAATGTGAGAACTTGCAATAAACAATTTGGATCATTCACATCTGAGTCTGTGCATCAGATGCTGCACTTGACCTAGTAATAAATACTTGACTCCATATATTTGGTGTCTTTCTTTCTGGCTACAAAAGGATTCTGGAGGTTATGCTACAAACAGTATGCTTCTTTTCTTTTAACATTACAGTAGCACAATCTGGCATCTATGTTATCAGTGCACATGTTTAAGCGCAAAATATGTCGCCTTTTATTATAATTCTCTTACATATTTTGTCTGTCTTTGATTGCTAGCTCTTCTTGGCAGAAATCTCGATTTACATAGGCAATAATAAAGAGCCATAAACAGTATAGTAACTATTTTGTGTGGTATTAAATGTGCAAATGTCATTATCTTGAAGGAATTGCTGTCATATAGAGAAGTTATCACTTAGTTCGGTTTACAGTGTCAAAATCATACTTAATGAAAATGGGCTTTTTCTTTTTATTGTTTTCATGCTTATTTGATACTTTTAACAAATCATGACTCAGATAAAAATATTATACAGTTTTAAAAAGTGCTATAATTGCACTGATGATAGATTTTATAAAGCCTCACTACAATCATTGCACTATTCCTTTTCAGATCTTAATAACACCTCCAAAGTCATTTGCATATCATGATGAATCCAATGACAGTTTGTATTTAGACAACATTTTCTCCATCTGAATGAGGCATTGTAAGTATTGGGCTTTTTGGAATGGTTACTGCTACAACATTTCAGCATATTTAAATTAAAGAAAAATAATAAAAATCCTGAAAGTATCCAAATTTTCAGACACCTAATTTGTAGAATCATAGAATCACTTGAGTTGGAAGAGATCCTTAGAGGTCATCTGTACAACTCTTCTGCAATGAACAGGGACATCCACTGCCAAATAAGGTTGCTCAGATTCCCCCTATAGCCTGATGAACTTGGACAACCCGAGAGACAGGCACCCACCACATCTGTGGGCAATGTATTCCAGTGTTTCACTGCACATAACATAAAAAAAACTTCTTTTTTATATCTAATCTAAATATCCTCTCTTTCAGTTTGAAACCTAAAGAGTCTGCTCCCCTTCTTTCTTACAGAACGCTTTTAGATACTTAAAGGGCACTATCAGGTCTCCTAGAGCTCTTACTTCTCCAGGCTGAAAAGCCCCATCTCTCTGAGCCTGTCCTCATAGGGGAGAATCCTGTGAGATCATCCTTTGCATCATTTTTGTGGCCTTCCTCTGTATGCATTCCAACTGGTCTGTATCTCCCCTGCACTGAGAATTCCACATCTGGATGCAGTACCCCAGGTGAGGTTTCAACAGAACAGAGTAGACACGCAGGATCATCTTTCTCAACTCGTTGGCCACTCTTCCTTTGATTCATCCTAGGACATGGTTGGCTTGGTTGCAAGTGCATATTTGTGGCTTGTATCCAGATTGCCATTCACCAGCACACCAAGTCCTTTTGGAGTGTTGGAGATCTCGTATCATCTTTCTGTCTTCAAAGTCCCTTAGCATAATTTTCAGGAGGATCTGTTTTATTATCTTCCCTAGCACAGTGAGGCAGCCAGGTTGGTAGTTCCTTGGCTCATCCTTTCTGCCCTTCTTAAAAACGGGTGTGATTACGTCTTTTTTCCAATCATCAAGGACTTCACCTGACTGCCACGACTTTTCAAAAATCATTGAGAATGATTGGCAACTAGAACAAATAATTGCCTAAGAACTCTGGGATGCATCTCTTTGGGATCCGTTGACTTATGAATATTCAGGTTCCTCAGGTGGTCACAAACATGACCTTCATCTACAAGGAGAGGTACTGATGTATCCGCCAATTAACCCGACTTATCCCAGGACCTCGACCATCCAGGGGAGAGAAAGACAAACATGGATGCCATAATGTCTTTTCTCAATTTAATGCTGCGTCACATACCTTATATACCATCCTAAATCCCGCGCAGACGCGTACACCCGCTACGCAAGACCCGATGCACGCAAGAGAACCTATACACACACCTACCTAAACCCCCCGCCCGCTAACTCTTAACCTACAGGCCTAACTTAGCTATTCTAGAACACTCCATCTACTCAGAACTACTGTATGCACTCATAAATCCTTGCTAAGATAACTCAGCACCGCAACAGGTACATCGTTCTCCCAGTCTCTATGTTATGACCATATTTATTAATACTGAAAGCACTGCTTACCAAAGGATTTCAAAATCATTTTCCTTTTGTTATTGTACCAGCTGAGAAAAATAACAAGACTTACTTTATTGTGTTTTCAGTCTGAGTTGAAGGGCTTCTCAAAAGCAAATGGTAAAATGGCCTGGTTTTATGGGCAAAGAAACTGAACTGCAAATGAAATCTTACTTGAGAACACAGTGTTAACTACTCTAAAATGCCATTTTATCTTTTTTCTCCTGAGGTTATGTTTACAGGAAAATAAATTTGAATGCTACTCCAAAATCAACTAACAGACACCTAGAAATGAATCCAAATCCAATCAATGTGTTGGAAGAAATCATACCAAATCTACTTGGAAATATACTTCTTCTTGTTTTGTCACTGAATATTTCTATCAAAGAAAACTGAAATATTCTTCAAAAACAAAATTAATGTTTATCTTTTTTCTTTCATGAGAGAAGGTGAAAGATAAAATAAGAGAGTAGTAATAAAGCAGATGGATGCTGAGAGGAAGTTATCATATTTTCTTTGTCCTGAGATTTCTATAATATAAATCTGTAAGAAGTTATTGATGTGCATTGACTTTGATTTTTCTATATTAATTTTAAATTAATCTCATTTTCATCAAGGATTGTAAGAAAGAACACTAAGATAAAGGAGGGCAGAGTGGTTAAAGACAAAACAAACAAGATCTCAGCTGGGCAATGTGAAGGCCTATGTGCTCTTGCACTGCTCTGAGGCAGTACTAACCAGACGGCCTTTTGTGTAACCAGAAATGAAAGCCAGATGTTCATAATGATAGAAAGCAAAAGAGATCTTGCCTTCACATCAAATTACACAGGAAGGAAAAGACATAACTATTTCACACCTTACCCTCAAAAAATGTAATCATTTAATTTATAAGAAAGATCTTCTCTCTCCAGCAGAAAACACAGTAGATAAAAACCGTATCCTGCCAGTCCCTCTTTCTTACTGCCATTTATTGTACATCCCTGGCCTTGTGTGTCTTGAGGATGAGAGAGAGGCACTGGTTAGTACTCTGATTTGTATCATCCCTATCATCTTCCCATAGCACTCCTGATAAGCTGTAGCTTTTCTACATCAAAAGGCCCTAAGTTAGTTAAGTCCTTAACCTAACACCATAATATGCTTTTGGTCATCCTTGTCAGTGTTTCTGAACCCTTTGTATTTCAACAGTATCCATTCCAAGAGAGAAAAAACCTCTATTGTACAAAGTATTTATAGGTAGGTGAAGTATGGATTTATATGTAGACCTAACAACAGCTTTTGCATCTATGCATTTCATTTCTTTCTGCTACCACTTCAGTGTTGGTTTCAGTTGCTGCATTGCAAATTCACAGTGAATTGACATCTTCATTAATTACATATCATTTTTAAGTTTGTAATTTCTGAGTGACAATGATTAACATAGAATTCATTTTACAGGTGAAGTTAAAATTGTGTCTTTCCTATTGATTTTACTGAACTATAGTCACTTTGTCACTAGCTACAGATATGTAGCTAGTGTTTCTGAATAAGCTGTTCAGAAGAACATTTGCCTTTACATGAGTCAGTAAGGTTACAAAACGTAATAGGATTAGGAGTTTATTTGGATATACAAAGCTAAAAAAGCATTAAAATAATTTGTGTGCACATTAAAACATTCGTAGACAAAGGAAAGATGTTTTAGTACAGTTCTGTCTGATTTGATAGGCAGGTATGGCTAGTTGAGATTCCCTGGGGTATCCCTATATGCTCCAAACTCTTTCTCCAGAAAGACATGCAACTCTCTTCAATCTTATGGCATATCTATATGAATAAGTCAGAGATGGTGAGATGAGATGAATAGGTATTTTTTAGACAGTCAAATATCCAAGATATTCATATCCAAGAACAAATATGTCATCTGGGCAAAAAATTAGATTTTCTTATTGTGTTGGAATATATCAGCAAAAAATGAGTCAAATTTTTTACATGAATGTATAAAGTAAATTTCATTAGAGTAAATCATCTAAATTATTTCCCAGGGTCTGAACACTTATCATCACACAAATTTTAAAGCTCAATCCTGTCCTATTACAACTGAATCTATTATAATCTTGCTCTACTGTAATTATAATTGAAATAATAATTTACTTTTTTTCTTGATTGACTTAATGTGCCTTGGTACTACAAATAAATCTTTACTTCAGAAAACATTAAATCTATGCATTTTTATGATCTGTGGAATAAATGAATTGCACTTTTCATATACATTTATTCTCTCATCTTCTCCACCGCGAGCTGGAAGATTACTCAAGACCAAAGATCCTCTGAACTTACCAAATGGTATTCTGCCTGCACCTTTGAGGATGAAGGACGTGCTGAAGTGATTGGGAGAGGGTTGAGATCATGGCTGAAGCAGAGATGCAGCCTGGCAAACCCTTGAGAAAGAAAAAATTCAACTTTTTTTTTTCCCCATCAGAAAACTGTATTTGACATTGTTAAGACTAGAAAGATTGGCCTACAATGGCTTAGAATTAAAAAAACAAAAACAAAAACAAAAACAAAAACAACAAAACACTAGAACAACAACAACAACAAAAAAACAATAAAAATGTGGAAAGTTTTCTTCTGACAAAAGAGTGTGTGCAAAATAGTTTCCTTTTTAATCTGATCTATAATATAGTTTCCTGCAACTATCATGAAAGATCCATGTTTAATAAATCAAAAATTATAATCACATGTGTCAACAGTTTATGGGCTGATTCAACCCGTTCCATGACTAATGGGGCAGAGGGATTTCACAAAATTCACACCTCCAGAAAAAGGGAACAGGGGACTCTAAAATAATTAAAAACAGTGGCAACAATCTGAAGAGAAACAAACTAATTTACTAAATATATTTTTGGAATGCAAGATAACACATCATAATACAATATAATTAGAATTGAAGCTAATAAATCAAATATAATGAGAGAGAGAACGTCCAAAAGGAGGATAGGCCTCACCACAATGCTGAGGTGAGATGTGCAGTCCAGTTGAGCAGCAGGGAGACAGGAGGAGAGCCAACAAAGAAGAGGAACATCAGGTGACCTTGCCAGGAGTTATATCTCCTATCTGACTTCTAAGTCCCCTGGGGAATGTAGTTCTTCTCTTCCAGACAGGTACCCGGAACGTGAACATTAACAGTTAAACTCCCAGTGCCCCACATGATGTTATGATGTGGAATACCGATAACCAAAAATCACAAAACCATGACACACATGAATACCTACTCCTGTATTTTCATTTCCTATTAAAAATATAAATAATATACATAAACTATAAGCCAAAATTTCACCTGTGAATAGAAGAGTATTCATACAGCAAAAGTGAAGCAACACCCTGATGAGCAGCATTCAGACAATCACAGTGAAAAATAAGGTAGAATTTTAATTTTGCTTTATATATTTTTTTAAATTTTATGTCAAAATGTATGGGGATATTTTGTAAAGTATATACACAATCCTAAACAGACAAGATTCAGATTTGATGTAATACTAATTCTGCTATCATAAGACCACGTGACAAGTAAGTGGAACTGTGTCTCATAAGTTATAATATAAACTGAAATATAACAGTACATGGAATTATATCTGTCATAAGATTCAGTACTAAACCAGAAAATAGAAATGCTAATTTACTAGCATTTTTATATTATATACATATAATTTATAACTATATTTTATGTGTATATATATATATTACTTCAGACAATTTTTCCTTCTACATTCCATTTAGTAGATTAATTAATCGGTATGATCCAGATAAAATTATGTTCTTCAGTAGAGAAATAGATGTGAGTTTATTAAAAAAAATAGTTATTGGCAGCAAAATCTGAAATCATTTCATTCAATAAAAATGACTATATAAATGTGACATTTTATGAGCAATGTCTAATATTAGTAGCATAAATTTTTTTAGTGATTAGTTTGGAGAAAACTGTAATATGCTTTATGGAGATTTGGCATTTCTTTCCAACAAAAGAGAAGATCCACCTAACCAGTATATTGGGTGGGCTGGAGGAGCTTATTTAAGACCACTGAAGGAAAAGCAATGATCTGGCACACATATCTCAAGGCCAAAATAGTATCCAATTTTAAAATAAAAATTGCTTAGTCAAATAATTCTGCACATTTCATTTTCTTTCAAGGTGTAACTGCTGAGATTAAAAAGATGGAATTTTAAATGGAGTTTGACCAACAGAAGGATTGAGTTGTGCTCACTCTTAGACCAAACATAAGAAAAGAATAGCAGTGGTGAAAATAAAGAATCAATCATCCTACGTCAATTAAGATTAATTCAAATTTAATTCAAATTGTATTTGAATTTAGTTTTAATTTAATTTAATTTGAATTTAATTCAATTAATCTTTCCCCTCACTTTTTAATTTTGGATTCAAAAATCTATTGTATGACAAATATGAAAATTATTCTTTTCCTGTATGTGCTTTCTAACAATATTTTGAGCAAAAGAAAAGATATACATTTTTTTCTCTCAGGCATGTTTGTTTATTTATTTTGTACAACATTATATCTTTGTAATAGTAAGTTGCTGAAGACACTGAAGTGGATAGCTATTTTATTTATTTATCTATCTATCTATCTATCTATCTATCTATCTATCTATCTATCTATTTATTTATTTCTCACAGTACAGCAACTCAATTTTACACTACCATTGGTGTTCACATGACTAATTGTTATTCTAATGAATCCTTCCACTTTGCTTAAAGCCCAAATCCATTGTCAAACAAAACCTCTGTTGCTAGAGATGTTGACTGTGCCATTATTGATTTTGGATTACAAATCTAAATTGAATGCCAATGTCTGTGGAGACTTTTTTCAAGGGTAATAAGAACAATCTTCATATTATTTGTTCTGAGAAATGTCTTTACTTACAAGTTGCTTATGTATATGTAGTTACAAGCAGCCATCAAAGCAAAAGAAAATGTGTTGGAGACAAAAAATAAATCTTTACAAGAACTGTTAACATAATCTTGAGGATTTACAAGTGTTGAAAGCAAGAGAGAGGTGAGAGAGGCACTTCAGCTTCTTTAAATTTGAGTCTCGGACACAATAATGAATTTTTAGGTTTCACCTTCTGTAGTGTAGAAGCAAGTTCGTGTGTCACTTAAGTGATCTAGTTTTCTTTTCTTTATCATAATCATGATTGTTGTCATTTGTTACTTTGTGCACTGGAATTTTTACTGCTACAAATATTCATCAAAAATGCAGTAGATGTCTTGTGAAGTTTGAAGTTTATAGAAACACAAAAAAAAAAGAAGATAAAGCAATACAGAGAAAGAACACTGAGTGTGGCAAGCTATAATGTCAGCACAGCATTGGACAATTTTATTTATTTATTTATTTATTTAAGCCTGCTAGAATGTTGTTTCACAATTCTGTTGCTTAGATGGTTAGAACCTTCTCTAACTTTTCAGTATGAAAGTATGAAAAGTCTGTTAGTATACAATTTTCTGTGATAACATTATTTTTTGTTCAAAGAGCTCCTCACTGTTCATTCATCCACAAAAGGCCACACCTATTACTCCATAATTAGTTAATTGTTTGTAGACTTTTCACCAAAGCAGAGTACTGTTTATTGCATGCGAGCTGAATATTGCCACTATTTGTCACTAAATAGTAAGATCTGTTATCAAATAGATACCTTTGTTAATCTAAAAAATATCTTAGATTTTTGTGATCTATGACATAGTTTTCTGGAAAGAAAACATAAGTTTTGAAGCAAGAACTAATAAAGGAAAAGCTTTAATAAAAGTACTATCTCTATAATTGGGTGCACAGTCAATAAAAATTCAAATTTTCTAATGAATATTATGACCAGCAGTAGGGCAGAATAGGAATCATTCTTTAAAAAGCAGATTGAGGAAAGAATAGGAGTAGAGAATGAATTATCATATTATTGTGCTTCTGCATACATTGACTAATAAGTAAATAATCTTCTTGAAATATATACACAGCAGTAGATTTTACTTTAGAAAGAAAAAAATAGTAGAATGAGGATAGATGACATTGCCATACTATTGCAGCTCTGAGTTTAATTTAAAACAAAAACAAAGGAAGCAAAACAAAATAAAACCAACCTGATAATCAGAGAGAAATCAGAAAATGCTCTTTTAGGAGTAAAACGTGTTCAGGGTTATTTTCAGATCAGCTGAACGCCAGCTAAGTCCTAGTGTAAACAGATAGCTAAGTTCAGGGAATAATTCAGGATAGTTATACTATCCTGAAACGTTTAGTCATAAACCATTTACATTCTGACCTCATTTCTTTGCCTTTTAAACACAGGTTCCCACATATCTGTAGAAATCTGAGAGCTTGGTGTCAAAATTCAGAGAAGATTGATGTGATGTTCCAGAAAAAGCCAGATTACTGACTTATTGTGCCCATATTGTGCTTAATTTATTTAAATTGTGTCATTGTTGTCATTTATAGTAGTTTGATCATAATTTTTTCTTCACAGAAGCCTAGCAGCTGGAGCCCCTTATCCTGGGACATGTGGAAGTTTGAATCCACTTCTTCTCCATCAGGGATGTGTAAACTTGCCTGCACAGAAGTAAGACTGAGGAAAGACACAGAATAGTACTTCAAGTTTACTTTATGTTCCTAAATTAATAAGATTTCTGAGACCTGAACGAGATGAAGAAAGTCAAATTGTACAATGTGGAATGAGTGGAATGGAAGAGTGAAACTAAACCTAGGTTCTATATCTTGATCACACCGTAGGACTTCTCATAGGAAGATAAAATATTATTCTTACAGCAGACTTCAGCTAAAGTTCATGAAGCCATATTGGCAAGGATAAGTACTAAGGCCTCTTATTCATCTTAGGCTCACATAGGGGAGTGTGCTCTCAGAAAACAGTATCCTATGTGGAAATGTAAGACAGGAAGTTTTTTCTCACTATTGGGATGCAAGAGCACACACAGTTTCATCATCTTAATCATCATAATTTTTTAAAGCTTGTTACCTTGATCACACCAACTTTCAATTCATGAGCATCTAGAATACTGCTTTATGCACTTTTACTTATTATAGCCAATCTCCACATAAAAAGCTACATGTATGAAGGAACTGAAATGTTCTTATGCCTGCTTTCCCTTAGTTGATGCATTTTCTGCATTTTTCCCTATCTCCATTTGAGTCTTGTCAGAGATTCCCAAACTTTATATTAGCCTTCAACAATACACTTCAGATATTAACTGCAGTACTCATCTGCGTGTTATTATACAGTTAATAAGAATCTTAAAAGTTTTTTCTTATAGCTATGCCTTTTTGGAATTTGGGATTTGGAATGCACAAGAACTGTGAAAAACAACAAGTATTACTGAACTGAATTTTAATTAATACTAGAAAAAGCAAAATTTGCATTATTGAACAGATATATTCACCTCCTAATATCCTGAGCACACAAAATAGGTTCTTAATAGTTTTACAAAATAAAATCATTATTAGGATCGCTATCTTCAATACATCCAGAGCTTAATGAGAATAACTTACTTGTAATTCAGAGATAACCACAGCTAATTAGATTTTTTTTTTTTTTTATTTAATAGATCTATGGATATAAACACTATTAGCAAAATGGCAAATGATAGTATATTTTTTTAGACCAAGATACAAATTTATTTGCAGATTATCTCAAGGAACATCAGCAGTGGGAAAGTAGTAGAATGGTTTTAACTTTCACCGAAGAAAAACTTCTTTCTGGGTTTCACAATATTGAATGAAATCTTTATTCCTTTTACTGACACTAGAGATATTTTTCTACAGATGAGGAGCAAAAAATTAATTTGATATTAATTTAATATTATATATTTAATATTATATTAATTATTATATTATATTATATTATTAAATTAATTTAATATTATATTAATATTAATTTAATATATATGTTTATCTTATTGGCAGTAGTGGGAAGACTTCTTTTTTAAGAAATCTATCCCTGGGATAAATGTCTCAGTCTTCTGAAATAGTATACTTTTAATTATCTGCAGTAAGAGAGTCAAATGTAGGAATAGTTTATGAAGCAAAAATATTCTGGGCAGTTTCTAGGGAATAAAATCAGTTAGACTAGTAGCAAGAATCATCATAAAGAGCTAGCAATTTCTTTGTGCCCTGCAGGAAGATGTCAGTTTCTTGATGGGATGTGTTTGACCTTTTAATTTCCCTTGCTTTAACTCCTGGCACATATACCAAAACCTCCTCCCTGACAATGGTATTTACTTTCCAGTTGAAGAAAATAATACTCATTGATTCATGTCATTGTTTATGCCATATCCAATAGGGAATTTCTAGACCTAATGACTTCTGCCAGTCATCAATGTTAGTGATCCAAGTAGTACAAACCTATCACTGTTAAATCATGTTAATGGTCTGTGATGTCTGGAATGCTACAGAGCTATTAAGAGTATTAGAAAATTTAGATTTATCCCACTAATAAAATATTGTATAATTTTCCCAGAATTTAAGGCAAAATACATTAACAGTTACATGTTATATCTCTTTTAAATCTACTACAGGTAATAATGTGGCATGATAACCCCAGAAAACAGTAAGCTTACATTATATATAGTTCAGAACAGTTTTGTTAATGGATAAATTACTGTAAACATAGCAAATGTAATTGCAGTTGTTTTGATTTTAATGAGCATTGTTTCAATGTAAAGAAGACCTATGTCCATTGGATACTAGTTATAGTGTTATTTTGATTTTAATATTTGACATATTCTATATGAGCTCTAACATCATAGGCTGAATCACATTAGGTGTAAGTCTGGTCCTTTCTTTGAACCATATCACCTCATAGGAGCCTTAGCAACTGATTAAACTGAATTAAATAACAAAATTTGGAAATCAAGGCAGAGTAATTACTTTGAACAGTGGTAGCAGGCTTCCCGAAATACAGATTGATGTTGTCATTTTCCAGTTTGTCTCCAAAAATGCTGACATGTGACGATACTTAGAAAGTAATCCTTATAGATAATATATTTTTCAAGAAGTTGTTTTCAACATATTAACTATGTCCCTTTATTTTCAAATCCAGCTTGGGAAAGAATATTTGATGCAAGATTCTTCCTAGTAAAGCAAGGGAAACAGAATATCTAGGTCATAATGGAAAAGAACTTGAATGAACACGTCTACCAGTGGTCTAGTAAGTCTTTAAGCTTCTTGTTGTTATATATCAGAAAGCTGGAGTGCCAGTCAGCCATGGAAGAAATTAACACAATACAAGAAGACTTTTTTCTTCTTTCTCACTAAATTTCTGATATGAAAACTTTTACTAGAAAAATTAATACTCTAAAAACACTTTTCTTTGTTGTCCAAATACAAAGATTTGTATAAAACCTTAATATGATCATGTGAAGTCTTTTCATTATGATACATAAAGCACTGGTTAAAAGAATATTGTGATGGAATTATTGTCTCTTGAAGGTTAAAGATAATTCAAAACAAGCAATGGAACAATATTGAATTATTCCCCAGTTATTTCAATAACAGCAAAGTATCCTTAAGATTCTTGGAATCTCTTGCAACTGTTAACAGTTCTTCTTCTATTAATATTTACTCTTGTGAGGGTGCTATATGTGTAGGTTTCATCTGCTCCAAAATACACTAAGGAGAGGAGATTTAACAGTACTGGAATAGTGACATCAAAATGTTTGACATAAAAAATAGTAAGTCCACATGTGAAACATATTTTTAAATAGAAAACGAGAATGTGTCCTATTCTACAAGCTCACTAAAAATATGGTTCAATATCAAAACTAAGTAAAGGAAAATCTAAGTTTAGTGAATATTCACTCAGACATTTTATTGTAAAACTTCTGACCTAGACCATGCAGCTTTCTGGGCCCTTCTTGCCAATACCCTGTTGTCATTTCCTTTTCTTTGTCACATTTCAAGCCATTCAAAAAAAATAATATATTAGGAATCTAAATACTAGAAATTTAATTATACAGTATTCTCTCTTATACATATTTGATTTTCTCATTTCAAGTGTCATTCTACTATTGATGAACTGCTATGAAGACATGCAAAGTTTCCATATTCTTTTCAGAGTATTTTAGGAGCTTATTTATATGGATTCCCTCAGTTATATCTCTCCGTTCCTTTTCTCATAAATATTCTTCAAATTCTTAGTTTCCCCAAGACTAACAATTTATCTCTCAGCAGTTATCCTTTTCAACTTGGAAGACTGCATTTTCACCCTGGAAATTCAGTATTCCCGAGCTACATCATTTGAAATACCAAAATACTCAAATTCAGAATCTGAATTTTTCAAACTAAGCCTCTGGATTATTAAGTCAGTACTTTCCTGGGTTCACATAAAATGATAAGAGGCTGCAGAAGCAGTCTTGTTGGTCACCGCTTGCTCCAGCCTTCTCCAAAACAGATCCATTGCAGGCCAAAGCAGAGCTCAAAACCTAGTTGGTGGTGCTTCTATCATCTTAAGAAAGATCAAAAAAAAAAAAAAAGAAAAGAAAAAAAGAAAAAGAATGTACAGCAACCGTGAGATTGAGGAGTGAGAAAAATATGAGAGAAATATACATCTGTGGGCACCCATGTCAGTGAAGAGGGAGAAGCTCTAGGCACAAGAACCGACATTCCTCTCCAATCTGTGGAGAAGAATCCAATTACCTGAGAAATAAAAAAATTCAGTACTGAAAGAAAAAAATCGTAGTATATATTGGTGATCATATTCGATTTGATATTCTCTATTATTAATGGAACACTGAAGTTCAGTTATATTATTACTATAACTGAAAAGTCTACTTGTGCTTGTAATTGTTGATGGATCAGTGCTGCATGACATAGAAATATAAAATTCTATGCAAAAATTACGTGAGTATTAAATGATCAAATTTTGCTTTCCTTCTTAGAGCCTGCAGTGGGGGGGGCTGTCACTAGCAGATTGTAGTGCTGAAAGAATTTTTTAACAAGAGAAAATGGTAACAAATACAACTGACCTCAGTAAAAAGTATGAAATAAAAAGGAATTCCTAAGGATTGTAGACTACTGTAAAATTACTGAATAGATGAATTAGATGAATACTAGTAAGACACAGACTTAGTATCATATTTTGTAATTTTTTTTTTTGCAAGAGTAATTATACTTTTTTTAAGATTTTGTTCTGCTTTCCTCAGTTTCTTTTTTTGTTGTTGTTTGTTTGTTTGTTTGTTTGTTTTCCCAGTTGGGATTTTACTGATTGTATTACTGAGAACTGTTTTAATTGAGTATAGCACCTACTGATGATATTAATCCTTTAACAAAGGATGATGGATTACTGATGGACAGTTGGCTGAATATGAACCAGCAGTGTGCCCAGGTGGCCAAAAAGGCCAATCACATCCTGGCTTGTATCAGGAATGCGTGGTGAGCAAGACTATGGAAGTAATCCTGCCCGTGTACTTGGCACTGGTGAGGCCTCACCTTGAGTACTGTGTCCAGTTTTGGGCACCTCAGTACAGAAAGGATATTGAGGTGCTGGAGCAAGTCCAAAGAAGGACAGCAAGGCTTGTGAAGGGCTTGGAGAATATACCCTATGAGAAACAACTGAAGGAACTGGGGCTGTTTAGTCTGGGGAAGAGAAGGCTGAGAGGAAACCTCATTGCTCTTCCTATATCTGAAAGGTACTTACAGCAAGAGTGGGGTTGGGCTCTTCTCACTGGTGACAGGTGAGAGGATGAGAGGAAATGGCCTTAAATTTGCACCAAGGTAAGTTTAGGTTGGATATCAGGAAAAACTTCTTTACAGAAAGAGTTGTTAAGCACTGGAATAGACTCCCCAGGGAGATGGTTGACTCACCATCCCTGGATGTGTTTAAAAATTGTTTGGATGCGGTGCTTAGGGACATGATGTAGCGGAGGGTTGTTAGAGTTTGGGTAGAATGGTTAGGTTGTGGTTAGACTTGATGATCTTTAAGGTCTTTTCCAACCTGAATGATTCTATGACTCTATGAGGATAAAAGAAAATTAGGCCATACTGCAATAATTTACCTCTATTTTGTCTTATATCTTCTTTCATTCTATATCCAATGTTCCTTTACTAAGATGAGTCCTGATCCTGCAATACATTTCTTGCAAGACAAATCTTCACCCTGGGTGAAACTCCACTTAAATAGATAAACTTACTATGGTACTAAACTTACTATTATTTCCAACTAGTTTGCAGTAATTTGGTCATAAATAAATAGCTTATCGTGTCTGTTATATCTCAGGTTACCTTTCATTGCAAGACAAGAAATATATTTGCAATTGATGACGTTTTCTTTTTTGCTTTTTTTCTGTTTTCTGGGAAGAAGTATGTTATTTTTAAGACATGAATATATAGTAAATCTACTACTGGAAGCCTTGGTACAGCACACAGAAGAGAGGGAGGTGATACAAAACAAACAGCGGGGCTTCACCAAGTCCTGCCTGACCAGCCAAGTGGCCTTCCATAATAACTGAATCATGGAGAACTGGACAAGGGAAGAGTCACTGGCACCATCTATCTGGAGAAAAAGTAATATTTTGCATGAATCTAAGTGTGCTTGTCTTTCATTGTTCTCTATAAACTCCATTCTATATTGCATGTTTGTTTGTTTGTTTGTTTGTGAGTTATGGCAGAAGAGCATTAATATTCGTTTACAAGGTAACAGAAACGCCTCTTAACTTCTATGGCAAGTATCTTCCATCACATTTTATTATAAACCTCAGAGTACAAGAGTACAGAGTACAAGATCAAGTTGCATCTTAAATCATATCTTCATGATTTATAGTGTAATTTCATTAATATCTTCTCTAATGAAAATCCATATTATTATAATTCCCAAATTTCTTGCTCCCTCTTTGCTTTCTGCTCACTGCTAACTCAATTTTGGGATACAGCTCCCTAGGAGAAAACATTTTAACTAAAACAATAAAATAAATGACCATATAAAGGACTATTTCAGAAAAATAAAATTCTTTTTATTCGTTGTCATTATTGTTTTAATACAATTCATAACGAAGATCCAGCTTACAATTTAAACAAAATGAAACCATTAGAAAATGCTAGAATGGATTTGTTACTAGACAAAACTTATTTTCTCTCTATGCTTATCTGACTCAACAGAGAGGGGTAGGAAGAAAATTGCACACACTTCATTTGAAAATATCAAAATATTCCACTTGTCTTTTGTACAGTCCTGATAAGATCATATCCCTGTAGTGTACCCATTTGGCACACAGAATCATAGAACTTCTTGACTTGGAAGGAACCTCAAAGATCATCTAGTTCCAACCTCCTTGCCAAAGGCAGAGTTGCCAACCACTAAATCGTACACTAGGTCAGGCTCCCAGGCCCCTTCCAACTTGGCCTTGAGCACCTCCAGGGATGGGGCATTCACAACTTCTCTGGGCAGACAGTGCCAGTGCCTCATAATCCTCTCAGTGAAAGCTTCCCCCTGGCATCCAATCTAAATATTCCTTCTTTTCATTTAAAATAATTCCCCTTTGTCTTATCACAATCTACCAATGTAAAAAGTTGATTATCTTCACATTTATAAGCTCCCTTTATGTTCTGGAAGGCTGCAATGACATCTTTCTGAACCTTCTCTTCTTCAGGCTGAACAAGCCTAGCTCCCTCAGCCTGTCTTTATAGGAGAGGAGCTCCAGCCCTCTGATTATTTCTGTGGCCATCTTCTGGACCTACTCCAACAGCTCCACATCCTTCCTGAGCTGGGGACCTCAGGTCAGGACGCAGTACTCCAGATGAGTCCTCACAAGAGCAAAGTCAAGGAGAACAATCAACTCACACTCTGCTGGACACCTCTCTCATTATGCAGATGAGGATAATGTTGGTTTTCCAGCCTGCAAGCACACACTGCTGGCTCATTTTAAGTTTTTCATCTACCAAAACTCCTAAGTCCTTCTCAGCATGGTTACTCTGATGTAGTTCCTCTCCCAGTCTGCAGATGTGTCTGGGATTACCCAGATCTGAAAACAAGATCTTTCTCATGGCCTTGTTGAAGCTCATTGAATTCACATGGGCTCACCCTTCATGCCTGTCCAAGTTCTTTTAAAGGGCACCCCTTCCTTCTTCTGTATCAACTGCACCAGATAACTTGGTCTTGTCCACAACCTTCATGACAGTGATCTGTAATGGAAAGGTGAATTTTTAATGTATTGGAGTATGAGGTAGTTCCAGCAATGGTCAGACTACACTGTGGAGTTAGATTCAGGTAAATTAACATCTGAAATGAGTATATGAATATAATTTAATTATATTGATTTACAGAGAGAGATATTTCCTTTGAAAACAATTGCTGAAGAAATTGCATTCAGGCAAGTTCCTGCTGCTGTTTGTTAGACTGCTCTGTCATCTGCATATGTCTGCAATGAGCCACTGATGGATTAGAGCTTTTACTGTGACAAGTGGAAAATGTGTTATGGATAATTCTCATTCTACTTCTTGTCTTGCAAAGCTACATCACTGCTTACACACAAAAATATTCTCCTCTTAATCACTCCATTTGAGAGCCCTTAAAACGTAATGGTGATGACTTCTAGCTAGCAAGCTGGATACATGCTGATGCAAAGTGATTCATTACAATTTAGGTAAAACCTACTGCCTAACATTTTCAAATAATTTGAAAGAGTGATATGGGCGTTATATACAAATCGCATTTTCTCTTTAACCATTTTGAAATAGTGTGTTCTATTTGCACTATTATACTAAGGCAAAGCATAGTCTGACAATCTGTCTCAGTAGATTTTCTTTTGTGGATCAGCCAAATGATCTTTTTATTTATTTATTTATTTATTTTGACTGCAGAATTAAGCATGTAATCAACATACATTCCTCATATTTGACATTAATTATCAACCTGAAAAAAAGTGAAATTACCCACTGGACTTTTTTCAGACAAACATAGCAATTTCTACGATAACATTTTCCTCATACATTATAAAACCAGAAATGAGAGTGAATCCTATGTGCAGTCATCAGATGATGTTTAATAACATACAAGCAATGCCTCACATCACATTATTATATTCATATTGCATGTGGAAAATGTACTGACTTCATAAAATCCAGAAAATATCTTAAAAAATACACTATTGGCAACCTAATGAAATATAAACAGTAATATCTACATGAAACAGCAGGGTTAGAACAATTTTGTAATTCTCAACCATGTACTGCTATGTAAATTTCATTTCTTGTCAAAGGAAAAAAAAAAAATAAAGAGAGAGAGAGAGAGAGAGAGAGAGAGAGAGAGAACTAGTTTACAGTATAACTATTATCTCCAAAATTCATTCATCAAAATTTCTCATTGATTCTTATGTAAACATCTTGTGACTTGCTTTTACTGACAACCTCACAGTTACCAATTAATTAATTTTAAATTTAAATTTTATTAAAAGAATGCCTGATTAAAGTGTAAGTAATAATTTTATATTGACAGGAAGTTTATTTCACAAAAGAACACGTGAACAAAAGTGAAACCCTATGTGTGGCTAGAAACTGAGCATCTATTAATAAAATATCGTTATTTGTTTTCCTTTAAGTATACAATAATTGAGGAATAGTTAGGAGACACTGTAGAAATTCTATTCAAGAAAGTCACATGTATTTATTTTTATCATGCAGAAACTATGATTGAAATAGCAATAGGCATGAACAATTTACAAGATTTTAAACTCTTCAGAAATAGCTTATGCCACTTTGATATATTGAGCATATAAATATTCATACAATCAATCATTTCTTAGTGTGTCCAGAAATTAGCTTTGTATCGATTATGCCTAGTTATCTGTTATGTTTGTGACAACATGAAAATGGGCACAAGCTTCTTTCATTGATTTACCATCTAATAAATAATTACTATTCATTATTTATTGATTATAAACTTCCATAATAATTTAACTTCTTTCCTCTTTATTCTGTCAGTGTCAGTTCTAAAGCTAGAACAACTTACTTGATCAAATTTTAAAACCGGTTAAGCCCTCAGGAAAAGAAAGTAGTATTCAGCAGAGTGGTTTAGATTCATGCAAGAATGCAAGGTTTGTATCTTTAATTCATATCTAACATTTTAGCACAGGAGGATGATTGAATAATAACACATGAGAAGGTGCTCACAGTTTACATTGTAATAACTAAAAAATACAAGTCTTATAGTCTTCTTTTGCTGAAGAAACTGAAGATAGGAGTTCTGAGAAAAAAAAGAAAAAAAGAAAAAAAAAGAAAAAAAAAGAAAAAA
>JAPSGF010000172.1:210883-240041 GCA_035772895.1 Perdix hodgsoniae
CTGAAGATAGGAGTTCTGAGAAAAAAAAGAAAAAAAAAAAAAAAAAAGAAAAAAAAAGAAAAAAAATGAGGAAGAAATTCAGAAAGAATATGCCTGGGCAATACCCAACAGATTATACCCTATATTAAAGAAAAATCTGTCACTTGTCCATCTGGGGTGTTGTATTTAACTAAATACTTTTAGTTTATGATATGTAAAGACTGTGATTGAAATAAAAGCCATACACTAGTGGGGTGTCTGTAGATTAAATATATAAGGTAATAGTTCAGAAGGAAGACAGAGAATAATAATTTCTACAGTGTCAATAAACATAGTAAGTTCCAGAAAACTCTTGGAGCAAGAGTCCAAGGCAGACAGAGGCAGCCACAGCAGAATCCATATCAGCTTGTTTCTCAAGAAGGTTACAATTTCTGACATAGAAAAAGTGCACATGATGAAAGAATGCTAAACTTGGATGCCTTCTGCTATACATTCATAACCACAAAATCAATTGTGAAAGTTAGAAATCTTTTTTGATAGTGATTTGAAAAATAATTCTTCTCCAGAGATACCTGCTGGTAGAGGTCAGCTACATAAGTGCAATGCAATATATACATATGCAATGAGTACAGCAGACTGTTCCATTCTGGAACTTTATCAGAATAAATTAGTCCAGGTAGGTTAAATACAGTCAGTATATCTGTAAATCAGAAACTAAAGATATGATTGTAAATCAGTATTTTGTGAAATATAGTCATTCACATATAGTATAATGTATGCACCCAGACCTATTTCATTTTTCAGCGCTGCAAGATAAAGCAATGTCTTTGCTTTTTATGCTGAGCAGTGAACCCTGCTCCTGAAGACGAGAGATACACCTCTAATACTTGAAGGTGTACCCAGAGGAAGTTGCTATGTAACTGTTATCTCAACAAGGCAACAAATTCGCAACTCAGAACAACACTGCAGAGCTGATGAATGGAGTCCTATGGTCCAAGGGTTAAGACGGTCAACTTGTTAACACAGAAACACCCAACAGTATTTATTCTCGTTTTGTCTATATGTATCTATTTTCTCAACAGTATCTGAGTCAGGTACACAATGTACATCAAAGATAGGAATGATTTTCCACTTAAAAAAAAAAAAAAAAACATTTAAAAAGAAGCAACTTCTCAAAATATTTTTAAAATTTAGTTTAGTTTCATTTAATTTAATTTAGTTTAGTTTTGTGTTATTTTCACAGTAAGATGCCATATACAAAAGTAATTTCCCAGCTAAGAGGAGATAATTTTTCTGAAGTTCTAAATGACTTACATATTTAGAAAGAAAACTAATTCAGATCTTATATGTTTACCGTAAAGAAGTAAAAATATCATTGTTTCCTTCAGTACTGAGTAGAATTTATCCTAAAATAAATAAATAAATAAATAATAAAAAATAAAGATAAATTTCTGCTATGGCAATTCTGAATTTACAGCCTCTTGGTGTCTTTAGGGTGCTAGCCTGGATTACACTTCTCCTAGATGTCAAAGCTCATGGAACATGTACAAGATGTCATTAATCAACACCATACTTTAGATCAATTTGGACATGTTCTTTGCTTCTGTTACTTTAACTCTGAACTCATATTGTACAAATAAAATGTAAGCAAACAGAGAAGCAATCTGAATTACACAGTGAATAGATCTATTTTTTCCCCCAAGTACTTCTATGTCTTCGCAGTGATAACACCTACTAAAAAAAAACAAAAACAAAAAAAACCTGATTAAATCTCAAAGAAAAAGAAGCACATGAATTAAGATTGTTCACTGAAATTTGCTTTGAGTAATCACCCTACAGTTCAGCAACAATTAATAATTCCCATAGCAACCCCTACGGCCATATGGCACCAAAATCTAGTCTCATACCTTAAGGATAAAATCTTATCAAACTGCAAAATAGTGCTTAAAAATAATACTTCTGTAATTCTAAAATTTATCCTAAAGACAGTCTAAGGGAAAAAAATATTACATGACCTTGTATGGGAGACATTTTCAAACTACATTTTTCATAACTTTCCCCATAGAATTTCATTAAGATAATAATCTCAACGTAGATTCCTGTCATTTTATATTATAACTCTAACGTGATGCCAAATTCTGACAGACATTATAAAAAGCATAGTGCTGCTTATTCAGTGAAAAAGGAATGTATGCTGAGATGTTAAATCTGATGTACTCATTTCCTGAATCACAATATCAATGGCAAAATTCTCCATGAGGGGGGAAAAAAAGTATGAAATATGAGAATATGATATAGCCATGCTGGTTTTAGGATATTGTGAGAATCCTTCTTTGTTTTTTGTCTCAAAGCTTGCTTCCTGAGGTATTTCTTGTGATAAGACTGACTTGTCTAGGAGATGAGTGATGGGTGTTGCCATGTGGCAAGCAAGATCTGACTGATCAACAGGAGATGAGTGATGTTGCTTGACACATGGCAACACCCATCACTGTGTAGACAATTTTAGCTGTTTGCCTCCGGAAGAGAGTGCTCAGGACAGTTTATGGCGGAAGATCTGGCCTGTGATCGAAACTCCAGCTTGCTATGGGAAACTGGGGGATGATGCCAATCTGTACTGTGAAGGCAAAGTACAAGTTGGCGCCTCCCTGCTCCCTCTTTTCTGCTGGCAAGGCCAGGAAGATAGGAACAAAGGAGTTTCCGCCGAGACGGCAGAGCCAGAAGCTGCCACTCCAAGGAGAGCTGACTCAACCACTTTGGATTTGAGCTGTCACTCCAAAGACAGCTGACTCGGCCACTTTGAAAGCACTGAAAAGGGGCCATCATCACCTTGTTCATGGTCGTTGTCGTGGTCCTTGCCGTCGTCAACAGAACAACAATGCACGACGACCCACCACTTCTGAAGATCAAAGACTGAAGTAGGAACCACGCTGGATCCATGGTGGTCACTATCTCCCTCTCTTCCTATAAAGACTCCTTGCTTTTTCTTTCCTGAGTTTTCTATCGCCCTTCTTCCCTTCCCCATTACCCTACTTGATAATAGCGTCCGTCCTCCCCTTCCCCATCTCCCTAATTAACATCTGTAATAAACTGGTCGGACCAACATTTGAACCATTGTTTCTTAATCTGACGCCGGGTATACAGATTTTAAAAGAACCTCCTCTCCCTCCTGTAAATTGGAGCGAGACAGATATCTGCATCTTCCCCATGAGCTCACAATGTGGCAGATTCAGTAACCCATCAAGATTTCTTGACAGAACTGTAATGGCATAAAGGAAATTAAAGATAGTTTAGTCATGTGTCATCACACAATTCGAGTTGGAAAGGAAAGCATGAAGTTTGGTAATCAAACCTCCAGCTCAAAGCAAGGTAATTTCTGAGATCATGTAATGTAAGAGAGTCTGTGTAGAGTCAGGCTATACCAGTAGTTTGTACAGAGCCAGCTGAGAAGTGTCTGCATCAGTTTAACACCCTGCTTTCAAAACAAAGGTCATAGGCAGCCAATATGAAGTAAAGTAGTTCTGGTCTAGCAGTAACTGACAAGAATATAATTTTCCTATTTATTATAGTTCTTTTGTAAGAACATATGCAAATAAACGATTTTCCTCAGAAATGACTTTCCTCTGTCCTTTCAGCTATTTCAGAACTCTACTGAACTTATTATATTCAGCTTTATTAAAAAACAAAACAAAACAAAACAAAACAAAACAAAACAAAACACGTTTATGTGTATGTGCATGTGTGCAGATGAGTTTCCCTCCCAGGTAAAGCTTAAAATAACACTTCCAGGCATGTGTAACAAATCCTTTAATTCACAGCCTTGCCCTTCTGATGACTCTTACACAGAGTGAAATGAAACTATACATTACCATTTTTGGTTTTCAGACATCCAGAAATAAATCCGTAAGAAAAATTAACAGAAAGATGGCATCAAACAATAGAACAGTACATGCTCATGTCAGATCTGTAGAATGCAAATTTAGCTCGTTAAAGAAGAGGTGTATGTGAATCTGTAGTAAAAATTTTGTCTTACAGTTTTTGCTGGATTTATATATTGTCCATTTGCCTTTCCTTTACAAATTAAATTCACAGTATACTGACTATGATTTTTAGATCAGCTGTTTTTTCATCTGAAAGATAACACTGGCTCAGGAAAATAGCCATTACTCCTGCTTTTTATTCTTACTGCAACATATAGTCATTGCACATATATGCTTTTACATTTCTTTTAAATTATGTTTCTTTCCTTGGCTACTTTACTGTAGCCTTTGGACACACAGTGAAGAAATGAGATCTTGAACTCTGTATGCCCATGCTTCTAAAACACAGACTTAGGAAAATAGCCATTGCTCCTGCTTTTTATTCTTAGTGCAATATATAGTCATGGTAAATGCATGCTTTTCAGCTTCTTTTAAATTACATTTCTTTTCTTGGCTACTTTACTGTAGCCTTTGGACACACAGTGAAGAAATGAGATCTTGAACTCTGTATGCCCATGCTTCTAAAACATAGACCTCTCAAAGCACTGTGCATACTCTTCCCTTGAAACATTCCATAAGGGTACACTCTATTTATAATTTGACTCCTCAAAATAGTTGTGATATACAACACATATTGGTTTAGTATGAGTATAAAACAATCTATTTATTATTTAGCAAATAAAACTAGCTCACAATCATAAAGTAATAAATCCTGAGCTTTATAATTCTAAAAATCAATCCAGAGTGTAATCTGCCCTGAGGTCATATTCCTCTGGCATATGTAGTGCTCTGAGCTTGCTTCCTAAATCTTTCTGTTGTAACTTTAATCTGCTTGCTATGACTTACAGGTAAACTCATTTCACTTTGTACAATATATCTTATGACTAAACTTGTTCTCTTTTCCTTAAAGACATGGAGCCTTCATGGAGAGTTGACAAACAAAATCATTTTCCTGGGACTGAGTGACTTATAGAATCATAGCATCATGGGATGACAGTTTGGGTTGGAAGGAGTCTTAAAGGTCGTCTAGTTCTGACGCCTCCAACATAAGCAGGGACACCTGCCACTAGGTCTGGCTGCTCAAAGATCCATTCAGCTTGGTCTTGAATACCTCCTGGGATGAGACATTCACAGTATCTCTCGGCAAACTGTGCCAGTGCCTTGCCTCTCTCATACAGAATTTGCTCCTTATATTTAATCTACATCTACTCTCTTTCAGTTCAAAAACACTGGCACTTCTCCATTCGCTACATGCCCTCTACATTTCTATCACCATCTTTTTTATAAGCTCCCCTCAACTAATAGAAGGATAGAATAAGGTCTCCCCCAAACCTTCTGTTTTCTAGGCTGAACAAGCCTAGCTCCCTCATCCTTTCTTCTTGGGACAAGATCGCTTTTATAGCTCTTTTCTGGATCACATCTGCAGATAAACATCTTTCTTGTGCTGAGGCCCCAAGTGGGGCTTCAAAAGAGCAGAGGGTGATGATCACCTCCTTCACCCTGCTGGCTGTGTTTTTTATGCATCCCAGATACATTGGCTTTCTGGGCTGGAAGTGCACACTCTAGGCTCATCTAATTTTTCAACCATCAATACCCTCTTTTTTTTTTTTTTTTTTTTTTTTTTCATATATATATATATATATGTGTGTGTGTGTTGACTTTTTCCAGGGTACTACCAGAGCTCTACTGATGGATCTTAGGTGAAGCCTGTTATCATGTAATCATCACCTGAATCAATAGGAATTCAGAAATTGTTTGTAGATGGACACTACAAAATCAGCACAGTCTGCTTGAACTGTTCATCTGTAAAAGGAATAATCACAGACATTTGGAAAATTCCTAATTTATTCTCATATTTTTCCCCACATAGAAGTAATAGTATACAGATCTGAATTTAGAACAGTTCTAATAGTTAGATAGTGTGAAAGAAAAAAAAAAAAAACAAAAAAAACAACACTATGTTATTTCAGAGAAGGAAAATACTAGGGAAAACAAACAAACAAACAAACAAACAAAAACATCTGGGGAAGTATCCAGAATTATGGGACACCATCATTAATAATATAGACTTGAATTTCCTACTGCTGGGAAGAACATTTCAGCTCAAATAAAGAAGTTACTCAAAGCTAGTGTTGTAACCAGTAGCTATTTCCAATGGATAATTTTAAAAAATAAGAGCCTGCAGGGAAGTTAATTGTAAGCATTTTTTCTTGTAAGTGTAAAAAAAAAAAAAAACACACACAAAAAAACTGTAATTGTCTGACAGGAAATAAAAGGATAGCAGCAGCAGTTATTGTTGCAGTAACCTTAATCTATAGGAAACTGAAATTCTGTTAGGGAACTTCTGCCTTAATTAAGAGGCTTCCTTGATTATGAAAATGATTATGATTCCGAGCTATCTATATGTCCCACTGAAAAAGGAATTGTATTTCTAATAGACTAATAGATACTTAAATGATACTCCAAAAATTGAGACATTATATGGGACTCAAGAAACTTGGGGTGTGTGGAGCTGTCACTGTATTGCAAAATAATATAGTCATACATTTATTAATATGTATGCAAGCTGGACAATATACATCATCAGAAGACTGAAATTGAAATGACAGGAAGTTTCAAAGCAAAGTAGACGTACAAGGATTAGGTTAAAAAATATATATATATGATACAATTCCAATAAGTCTTGATGAAATATGTAAGATGAACTCACCCTCTGACAAATAAAACAGAGAAGAGCATAACATGTTATTTATTTCAGGATATAACTAAAGCATGAGATTTAGAGTCAATTAGCAATTTAGCCTGCAAGTAGCCGTTTTTTTCCTGCTAGAGTTTTCAGAGCCAGCTGACTAAAGTGGCATTTTTGTATGGGGTTCTTGTTTGTAGCATTTGGATCCATATGTGCCTTTCGTGGTAGTGCCATTTAATCTTCAACATAGTTATTCAGGATGGTGATTCTGCTCTCTTATAAGTTGACAGTAATAAGATGCTTTCATGATTATTTTTGTAATGCTATTTAAAAAGATAATTAAAACACATAAGGCTAACATAGTGATTGTCTTAGCTGTCAATAGACACAGAAGAGGAGAAAAATCGAGTTTGGAGTTTCCTTTCAGAGCAAATTATTGCCATTGGATTTGGATGATAAAATCAACAATCTGGAATATGGGTTATGCACTATAGCACCACCAAAATAATAAAGGAAAAACATGTATTCAGCACACTGATGTTTGAGAGTGGAGATAAACTTGTCTAAACACTACTAAAGTAACGGAACCGTATTCTACTAGCCAGTGTTTTCCGCAAATACATCATATAACAAAGGGACTGAACCTTTCTGAACATTTTGGAGTCATGTTAGAACAGTCCATATATCATTGCTAAACAAATTCAAACAAATCTATGGTTTTTCCTAAGCAGACACATATATTTCAGCATGTTCACATAAAGAATATCAAAATATAAAATGCTCCTGGAAAAAAATGTTTTCTGAAACCTAGTAGGCAAACCAACATTTTTTAAAATAGAAGTATTAAATACACATTCCTAGGGAAAATAATAATAATAATAATAATAATAATAATAATAATAATAATAATAATAATAATCACTCTGAGACACGCTACTATTCTTTTTGTCTCAAATAAGTTTAACGTTGGAACAATACAAACAACTACAATTCCTATATAGTTAAAAAATAGTAAATGAATGTGTGTACAATTACATTTTTAAAGTCTTTTCATATTTATTGATATCTATGTAATTTCCTTTTGTCTTTACAAGTATATATATATTTTTTTCCGTTAGCAGTGTTACCAGTTACTAAAATACAATTAATTCTCCCAAGAATACCTTCTTCAAAATGTTCTCATACCAATGAGGCTACAAATCTACCTGTACCTGTTAGAAATACACTTTTATGTAAATGCTAATAGGATTACAAGAAACTGCCCTCATAGAAAAGGGGTGTCTCCTTAATCATTAGGAACTTCCCCAACACATTGTGATGGAAGAAGAAATGAAAAATGAGTAGAACTTAATCCCGAGATTTAAAAAATAGCCTGTGCTAACAGTAATTGGAAATAAGGATCTAAAACCTGCTTTCCAGTTCAAATTCCATGAAATATGGTTCTTGTCTGTTTTTACTATTTAATTTCTCATAAATAAAACCAAATTACTATCTTCTTTTTAGAATATTTTTTTTAAATTTTATTTTACTGTTCATTCTGAAGACTTCACTGAGTAGTGTGATTAGCATGTATCTCTTTTCATCTTGGCTTTCATGTTTCTAAAGTAAAGTGGGTTTGTTTTGCTTTAGTTCAGTTTCATTTTTATCTATAGAAATATTTCTTACGTAAACTAAGTCAAAGGTGGTTGTCTGATGGACACAGTTTTCTGTAATTGGTCTGCTCCAGTCAAAACCTGTAGATCTCTATTTGAGGACACTATTACAGACAGTTTTGGTCAGTTTGTGAAGGTATCATTAGCTCAGCACAAAAAAAGACTACAAGCCGAACATTTATAAGTATTAAATAATAATTTATTGGCCAATAGACATAAAAAACAGACTATAGTTATACAGAGTATAACTGTATATAGAGTGTCTGGTACAGTAATAAACTATGAGGTTAAATACTGTTTTGCCCACACTCTGGTACAGTACTTGAAGAGCCTTCATGATCTGGGCAGGCATCTGTGAGGTGAGAAGAGTCAGTGTCCACAGATCCTCCGGGGTACCATTGGGGGTGTGGAGCAGCCATCTTCCTCCTGCCTCATCAGTTCTGACAGCCCTGAAGGCTCAACCCTATCTCAAAGTCTCCTAAGTGGCTCTTATTAGACCAGATTCCAGCACCAGTCTCTGCATTTAATCTTTTAATTTTGATATTTTCTCTCTTGAATCCTTGATCTCCTAAAAATTTGGATAGGTAGTACTACCATTCGCTATTTTTTACTTTCTTATCTCTATATGGATGGCTTCTCAGCTCTTTCTCAGCATGCTGAATCAAGGTTACATTGTTGGGACTTATCAAAGCTGATCCCTGTGCAAGGACAGCTGAACTCAGTGGGGAAAAAATTATAGCTAGGGCCACAAAGGAAAGGTTAGAGTCTTTGGCTGCAGGCATTACAGCTTAAGAAGGATGCAAATAAATTATAAAGAGTGAAACAAAGAACAAAAACAATGAATAGTACGTATCAAAAGAGAGGTAGCCAGCAGAGAAAGGGAAGTGATTGTTCCCCTCTGCCTGGTGAGGCCCCACCAGAATACTGTGTCCAGGCCTAAGGCTCCCAGAGAACCTGAGGATGCCCCAGATGTTCAAGGCCAGGTTGGATGGGGCCATGTGCAGTTTGATCCAAAGGACTGTAAAACTAACTGCCCATGGCAAGGGGATTGGAACTAGATGATATCTAAGGTCCCTTCCAAACCAAGACAATCTATGATTCTTAAGATTCTGTGACTCCATGGTGATTCTATGATACATATTCTACAGGAGAATATTGATATAGGGAGAAGAAAAGGGTAGTGGGAGGGAGGGGAACAGAGATTAGAAAAGAGGTAGCACAAGAGACATCAAATATGAAGGCATATCTATAAAATTGGGTACAGGTGTACGAGAACTAATGAGCTAAAAGTGGATAATGGAATTTCAACAGATTTATGGAAAATCTTCCTGCCAGTACAAATCAATCAGCACTGACCTGAGAAGAATACTATCTGTAGACCATAAAGCATCTCAGAATGTGATAGCCTTGATGTACAACTAATAATTTCCTGACAGTTTTCTGTCTCTAGAATTTATTTCACAGCCTAAGAAAGAAAATTCTCTCTCTTAAAGAGTGTTGAATATACGCTTGTTGTAAAAAGGACTGTTATTTAAGATGAGCCAAGCTGTCAGTAGCAAACTTGGAACTTCTGGAGGTCTTTCAAATGTCTTGAAACCTAGCCACAGTGTGGCATGAACATAGTTTTATGGAAAATGATATAGAAAGCACAAAACAGCTTTGATACCTTTTTGGTGATCTATAACCCTGTATTTAGTTGGAGGTTCCTAAACACTCCAGGCTTCTTGCCCAGGTATATCACATTTCAGTAGTCTAGCCAAAAGACTGATGAAAATTTGAGCAACTAAATGTGTTTCATTACACCAGAATTTTCTAGCCAGCTGGAAATGCTAGAAAATACAAGGTCTGCTCCAAAAATAATGCCTCCTATTTTATTATGTTGGCCCATGACATAAAAGTGGATGTAGGTGGTAGAGGTTGAATCCTCCCACTACCTTTTCATCTTTGTAGTCATCTGCTGGACTTTCTCTAGACTTTCCCTGTCTTTCTTGAACCAGAGACCCCAGAATTAGATGCAGTATTTCAGGTGTAACCTTGACAGGGCAGAGTAGAGGGGGAGGATCATCTCCTTCAGCCTACTGGCCACACTCTCTTACATTCACCCCAGGATACTGTGAAAGGTAAATTGTGTTTTTGCAGTAGAAGTTTTTAGTATTTTCTGTATGTTTTTCTTCCACTAAGAAAGTTGCTGAATAGAATAAAGACTGGGGGCATTCTGATTCAGGTAGAATGGAGGCTGGCACAAGATAAAGTAAATATTCAGGGTAGGGAGAGCCAAGCATGGGATAGAACAAATGTGGTAACATTACCCTCCTGTCTCCATAGGAAAGTACAAAACATACAAAAAAAACCACAACAGGTTGGTAATGGATCTTATATGGAAATGTATCATAGAAATAGTGTTGGGGAGATTGTGAGCCTGAGATGCTCAACCAATGAGAGAGCACTAGAAGAGCATTACTTGTGTCGGGTTTAGGGTTTATAATGGAGTGAATTTCGCTGACCAGTGCACAATTTCTCCCTTGTCAATAGGGAGCGCACACCCATTATTGCAATAATGAATAAACTTTGCTGCTATCACTAAGATCTTTGCCTAGCCTGAAATTTTTGACTCCAAGTGTTTCTTACAATACCATTGGCCTCCTTGGCCATAAGGACAAATTATTGATTCATGGTGGACTTGTTGTCTTTTCTTCACAGAGCTCCTTTCCTGTAAGTCAGCCCATACCCTGTACTGATGCACGTAGCAATCCCCCCCAGACGTAGGACTCTACATTTGCTCTTGTTGAACACCATCAGGTTCCTCTTCACACAACTCTCCAGCTTGTCCAGGTCTCAATGAATGTCCGCACAGCTTTCTAGTCTGTTATCCACTACTGCCAACTTTTTATCATCAACAAACTTGATGAGTTTGTCTCTTACCCAGGTCATTCATGAAATTGTTAAATGAAAGCAGACCAAGTAATGACCCATGGGGAACAATGCTTGCTACCAGCTTCCAACTAAATTGTGTACCACTGAGCACAACACTCTGCACTCTAACAGTTGGACAGCTCTCAACATATATCACTGTCTTCTCATCAATCCTGCACATCCTAAAGCTTACTCACAAAGATGTTCTGGGAGACAGTGCCAAAAACATCGCTTAAGTCAAGATGGAAAGCAGCCACTGCTCTCCTCTCAACTACCCAGCTGATCATGACATCAGAGAAGGCTACAAAAGATTGGTGAAGCACAATTTCGCCTTAGTAAAATCATGTTGACTCCTCCTGGTGACCTTCTTTTCTTCCCCTTGCTTGGAGTTGACACCAAGAATAAATTATTCCATCTCCTTTTCAGGGACAGCAGTGAGGCTGACTGGCTTGTAGTTCCCTGGCTCTTCCTTCTTGTCCTTTTTGAAGACTGATGAGACATTGGCTTTCCTCCAGTCCACAGGCACCTCTCCCATTCTCCATGACCTTTCAAAGATGACAGAGAGTGGCCTGGCAATCAGTTCTGCCATCTCCTTTAGTACACATGAATGCATCCTATTGGGCCCAATGAATTTGTGTGTTGAGATTGCTTAAATTAGCTCCAACCAGATCCAACTTGACTAACAGGAAATCTTCCTTTCTTTAGATTTTCTCTATTACCTCGAGGCTCTGAGGTTCCCAAGGAACAGTCTTAGCAGTAAAAACTGTAGCAAAGAAAGCATTCAGTAACTACCTTCTCAACATCTCCTTTACCAAGGCACCCACTTCATCCAGAAGCAGACTGACATTTTCCCTAGTCTTACTTTTGCTACTGTGTCTTAGTTTCGTCTGGAATGGAATTGTTTTCTTCAGAGTGTCTCATATGATGTCACATCTTTGGTTCTAGGAGAAAAACAATGTTGATAACACACCTATGTTTACAGCTGATGCTAGGCAGTGTTGTACAGAGCCAAGGCTATTCACAGTGAAGGGCCCAGGGAGCTGAAAGGGAACAGAATTAGGACAGCTGGCTTAAATTGGTCAGAGACCATACATACCACATGACATTAAGGGAAGGGAGTTTTGTAGGAGGTGGGAATTGATCTTTTTCTCCTCCACTGCCTGAGGGACTAGCTGGGCAGTGGTCAGAGGGTGATGAGCATTTGTGCATCACTTGTTATTTTCATATACTTATATACATATGTTCAGCATAATTATTATCCTTTTCTTTTTCTCTATCTTAGTAAATGGTTTTATCCTACAAGTTCAACTCTGTTGAGTTTTGTTTGTTTGTTTTTTAAATTCTCTCTCCCACATTAGAAAGGAGAAGAGTGAGCAAATGACTGCAGCGCTCGCCCACCTGCCAGGTTAATCTTCAGCACACTGGCATAGTTAAATAAACCTTTTTTATTGTCCTTGATCTCCCTTAACAGATTTAACTAAAGTGGGCCTTAGCCTTCCTTGTTGCAGCCCTGCATGCTCTGACAATGTTACTTAATTTCTTCCACATGACCAGACTCTTTTTTTACATTCCATAGACTTTCTACTTTCACTTGAGTTTTTCCATGAACTCCATGCTAATTCATGCAGTTCTGCTGTTGTCACTGCCTAATTTCTTACCCCTTGTGATGCACTCCCATCTTGAGCTTGGAAGAAGTGCTGCTCAAATGTCAACTCTCTTGGTCCCCTAACATTACACTTCAGTTCATGAGATACATCCAAGTAGATCCTTGAAGAGGTCAAACTTGGCTCTCCTGAAATTCAGGGTTGCAATCCTAATTATTGACTTGTTTCTTCAATGTAAGATCCTGAACTCCACTATCTCATGGTTTCTCCATCCAAGGCTGACCCCAACCTTCACATTCACATCCAGTCCTTTCTTTTTTGCAAGGTCAGTACATTTTGAGAAGCAACTGAAGAAGCTAGGTCTATTTAGTCTGAGGATAAAGAGGTGGAGGGGAGACCTTATACCTCTTTTCCAGTATCTTAAAGGTGCTTACAGTGAGAGCAGGGCTGGTTTCTTCTCACTAGTGACAGGTGACAGGACAAGGGGAAATGACCTAACGTTGCACTGGGGAAAGTTTAGGTTGGATATCAGGAAAAGATTGTGCACTGAAAAGGTTGTTAAGTGCTGGAATAGGCTTCCCAGAGAGGTGGCTGAGTCATCATACCTGAATGTGTTTAAAAACCTTTTGGACGTGTTGTTCAGGGAAATGATTTAGCGGAGAGTTGTTAGGTAGGAAGTATGGTTAGGTTGCAGTTGGACTCAATGATCTTTAATGTATTTTCTAACTTGATTGATTCTTTGATACTATGATTTTATGATTTCTCTGCATTGGCTCCATCAACACCTGTGTTACAAAGTTAACTTCCACACACTGCAGGAGCCTTCTGGACAGTGTGTGCCTGGCAGTCTTGCTTTTCCATAAAACATCAGGATGATTGAAATCTCCAGTGAGAACCAATGCCTATGATTGTGAGGCTACTTTCAGATGTATGTAGAAGGCCTCATTAACTTTTCCCTCCTGATCAGTGAACACGCATAATAATGTGACCAAGTTAGCCTGTTCCTTAATTCTCACCCATAAGTTTTCCACTTGTTCATCATCTACGCCTAGGCAGAGCTCAATACATTCCAGCTATGTGCAGTACAAGACGATTCCTCAATTTTTTTCTGATTGGTTTTAAAATTTGACCTTACTATTAATTTGAAGCAGGTTATATCTAGGTAAGCAACTTATGAAGGTTTAATGCTGTCACATCCATTTTGTAGATCAAAGAAGTATTTAATATTAGTATTTAATTATTTTGTCTGCTTTTAGAAATTGTCTCATTTTCTTCACTCTATAAATACATGCCCTTAGATCTAGTGCTGAAAAGATTTAAATCTGAATGCATAGTAGCTGAAGCATTCACCTATAAATTTTGAAATTCTACCTCACTGTCCCCATTTGATTTTGATTCAGCACATGTATTTGAATTCTTACCTGTAATGTTGCAACTGCTGAGCATTTTAAAACAACTATTCATTATAAAAGTTCTAGTTTGAACAGATACTCTGGTAGGTGTGAAGCATTAAGTCATGAATGACTGAAAGATGTTATCAGGACAGAGTAACTAAATATTTCATTATGGTTTGATAACAGATTTGTTGTAATGTGATTTCAAAACCTCTCTAAATGATAGCAAGAATTCCTGTCATTAAATTACTACTTGAAAGAGAATGATCCATTATGTTTGCTGCAATTGTGTTTTGAGTTATGACAGATTTCACACACATTCTCCTCAATAAACTGCCATAAAAGGTTATGAGTAGAACGGCTCACTGCCCCACCTCCACAGGACCCAGTCTGCTCCCCCTATCTTCTCTCTCATGCAAAACAGCTGAAGTTACCAAGTCGAGTTCAACACTGGCCTCTTACATTCTTCAACACTTTTATAACTTTGAGAAGTAGATCAGGTAAAAGAAACTTCAATTCAGGAACTACCTGTGGATGCCAGCATTTCCAGTCCTACTTGCCTCCAGACTGAAGTACAGTCAAGTCCCTACAATTCTATATCTGGTCAGAGGATGTTTGTCAGTTGTTTATGAGCTACGTATAGCTTAAGAACCACAGCTCAGACAACTTTACAACACAGCACAATACAATCTACTGAGGAGATATAGAGAGAATATACATAGGTCACCCTGAAAGTAAGACCTCCTATTTATTTCCATGGAAACTACAACAGATAGATACAGCACAACCACACTATCTGACAGAGCAAATTCTCAGCTACATATTGCTATTTTTCTGTCCAGTCACCACAACTAACTATGCATTTTTGCCAGCAATGCACAAGTACCTGAATAACATGGTCATAAAAATCTGCACTAGAGGAGGTGACCCACCAGCACTCTGCTGAAATGCACCACTCACCACCTCACGTGCTAATATCCACTCCATAAACATTCAGCAAGCATCGGTCAGTCAATGTCAATGACTGACATTTTTTTTTTTCTGCATGGAGGAATTCAGTGCCTCAACTTTGCTTCTTATATGCTTCTGTGTCAGATGACGTTTTATCAGACTGCCCCTCCGCTGCCATCCATCTCACAGCAACAATATGTAATGAAATATTGTTGGGAAGGTTCAACCTCTACTGCCATGCCACCAACTGCCTCTGAGTTCAAGGGCCAACACAATAAAATAAGAGGCATTACTTTCAGTGCATCACTCATACCAGCATGTAGTGTTATAGAATCACAGAATTAAAAGGGGTTGGAAGGGTCTTCTGGAGATCCTCTAATCCACCACCCTTGCTAAAGAATATTCCTTAAAGTAAATTATGTGGAAAAGCATTCGGGTGGATATTAACTATTTCCAGAGAAGGTGACTCCAAAACCTCCCTGGGCAGCTTTTCCAAGTGCACTGACACACTCACAGAAAAGAAATTCTTCAATAGGTGTATATGGAACTTCCCATGTTCCAGTTTTTACTTGTTGCCCCTTGTCCTGTTGTTTCACATCACCGAAGAGTGTGGCCTCATCCATTTGACTCTCACTTTTTAGATATATTTATTAATAATGATAAGATATCCTTTCAGCCTTCTCCTCCCTAGGCTGAAGAGTCCCAGGTCTTTCAGCCTTTCCTCAGAAGAGAGGTGCCATCTGCTGGACTATCCATGTTGTCTAAACTGGGGAGCCCAGATCTGGCCATGGTATCCAAGATATGACCTTAGCAAGGTAGAATAGAGGGAGAGGAATCTCAGTTAATTGTTGAAAGCCATGAAGCCGTACCACTAACTCACTAACACTTATCCATCAAGACACCCAGGTCTTCCTTCACAGAGCTCCTTTCCAGCATATCAGCTCCTAACCTGTACTGATACACATGGTTGTTCCTCCCCAGGTGTAGTACTCAACACTTACCCTTGTTGAACATCATGTGTTTTCCCTTCACTCAACTCTTCAGGTCTTGTCCTATGACAGCACAGCCTTCTGGTGTGTCAGCCACTTCTGCCAACACTGTATCATCAAAAAAGTTGCTGAGGGTGGATTCTATATCTTCATCCAGGTGACTGATGAAGATGTGGAACAAGACCAGACCCAGTGTTATAGCTAAAAGACATGGAGGACAGAGTGAGAGAACAGCAGAAACATGTTATTCAAACAACGTGTAATTTCAATTTTGATTTGTTATTCAACACTATTTTAGGGTTTGATAAATTCATTTTAAATTCTCCAGGACAAACAGTTCATCACATTATGCCTAAATTTCTGTCTTCTTGATCCAGTGTTACACTTCTTCTAAACATATTGTTATCATATAATATTTTCCTTTGCTCCTCGTGAGGGTAGTCACTTAGGAAACACAAAGGAAAAACAGATAAATATTGCATTTGGAATTTTGAAATGTGAAACAGTTTAAACATTCTGAGCTGTATATCTAGAAATACTGTGAATAAATGATAACAAACTTTCTTATTTTTATGTATAAAAAATATTTGGCTACATTAATGCTGTAACATTTAAAGAAAAAAAAAAAATGTAAACCCATTTGTGCAAGTTAGATGGTTGTCATCATCTTACTTTGTATCTGACAGGCTCTGACAGGATTTTCCAGAGAACTGATACAGGTTTAGTTGAGCTTCTAATTTAGGCCCAGATGTCTGAAGTTATTTCAAACAAATCGGTGCCAAAATATCATTATTATATTGGAAGATAATCGTTGTATTTGTTTGCTTGCTTTATGTCAGCTATCCAGAAATTGAGCTCTACTTGAATCACAGACAGACAGATTACTCTTCATAATGCAGTCATGGTTTTGCCACACTTTTTATTTGATTTTTCATACTGACAGAGGAGCTACTGAATTGTGACTCTGAAGATGGAGAGGAGAGCATTTTCATTCCAACTGTATTTTTCACCAGGCTGAGGAAAGTGTACCTATCATCTTAATGTAATTATTTTATTGAAATCTAATCATTTAAATTCTACATACTCTGCTAAAAGGGAGAAAAGAGACCTTAAGTATACTTCAGGTTTCTGTGTCAGATTGCTATTTCTGTCAAAAATTATTTTCACATGTATGAATCATTCATGCTGAGAAAAATATACATTTTAGAAGAAAATATTTTCTTAATAAGATTAAGGTTTATTTATCTAATGATTTACAATGGTAGTGGGCTTAGATTAGGCAGAAATGATAGTCTGGGAAATATACTGAAAATCTGTCCAGGCTGATTTTACTTACTTTTTTCTCATTTTGAGTATTCTATTTAAGTGAAGTATTTTAATATTTGCAAGATTGCTTATAAAAGTGTAATTATATTAATTGTCTTCAAGCCCTAAATTTCCCTGTCTCATTAGAGTAAGTCATTGTCATTATGATTCTCTTCTTCCTTAAAACAGTATGTTGCCATAAGTAAAATAAGATGAACAGGAAAATTACCCGAGGAACGCATGGTGAAATTTCTGCCTAAAAATGGTTTTCAAATCAGAAGGAAAAGCAGCCATGGAAGATAAATCTATAGAATTTGGAACAGTCATGCAGAAATTGTAAGAATAATCTCCTGCATTGCCCAAAGGAAGATGTAAATTAAGAAGCAATACAGTATGGATGTAATGTAGCATATACTTTTCATGCTTCCTCTCATCTCAAATAAACTGCTTGTACAATGCACCTCATGGGAATAATTACAAAATACTAGAATGACTGAAATTGTAAATATTAGGGTAGAAAAGAAAAATGTAATATTTTAATAAGATTTTGTTAATGTTACAAAAGTTAATAACTGCTATCTTGTTTTCTAATTGAGAACTTTATACAGGTAAAAGGTTTAAAGAATTAAAAAAGCTTTGAGCAAAATTAGTGTGGGAAATACGCATTCTATCTGTTGAAAATAGATATTAGTGGGCTGGTTGGCATGGTAGCAGTTTTCTATACTGCCATACGGGACATAAATATTTAAAAAGACCTTGGAACTTATAGTGTTTAAAATTCCAACTACAGAGTGGGTAACAGAGCTGATGCTTGGTCCTATCCATATGTAGTACAGAAGATGAATTAGAACTGTAAGGATCCTGAAGATATATCAAAAGAGATACCATGAGATTTTTCAAATTCTCAATCAAAAGATCAACTCCACCACTGCAGTATGTTTATTCAGTAAGCACATGAACCAACAAACACCAGGAAGTGACAAGAACGTTGCTGCTGCTTCTGCAAATATGGAAACCTCAAGGTCATTCTCTACTACATCAACATTACATTCATACCTAATATTTGGGACTTTCACATAAATAGAAGGAGAGAAGAATAAATGAAAACAAAAAATTACTCAGATAAAATATAAACTTCAAGGATGGACTAAGAAGAAAAATTTAGGGATACTAGCTGTAAGCAGATAATGAGTAGAAGAAAATCATAGTTAACTGAATAACAAATTCTGAATTTTCAGCTTAATCACAGAATCATATAATCCTTAGAGTTGGAAGAGACCTCTGAAGGCCATCTAGTTCAGCTCCCCTACAATACACACAGTCAATCACAGCTAGATCAAGTTGCACAGCCTCATCTTAAAAGTATCCAGAGATGGGGAACCAGCCATATCACTGGGCAACTTGTTCCAGTGCCTCACCACCCTCACTGTAAGACTTTTTTTCCTTATATCTAAGCTAAAGCTACTCTCTTTCAGTTTGGAACCATTTTCTCTTGTTCTCTCATCACAGTCTGTCCCTTTCTTTCCTACAGCTTCCCATATTAAAAGGCCACTATCAGATCACCTCACAGCCTTCTCTTCTCCAGGCTTAACAACCCCAGCTCTCTTATCTTTTTTGTGGCCCTTGTCTGGATGTGCTCCAACAGGTCTATGTGTCTCCTGTGCTGAGGACTCCACATCAGGACACAGTACTCCAGGTGAGGCCTTATCAGTGCACAGTAGAGGGGAAGGATCACCTCTCTCAACCTGCTGAACACACTTCTGATGCAGCCCAGAATACAGTTGGTTTTCTGGGCTGTAAGGCCATATTGCTGGCTTATGTCCAGCTTCCTATCCACCAGTACCCCAGGTCTTTTTTGGCAGGGTCACTCTCAATCCTTTCATCCCCAAGTTGGTATTGGTATTGAGAGTCTCCTTGGCTCACATGCAAGAATTTGTTGAACCTCATGAGGTTCAACCTGGGCCCACTGCTCAATCCTGTCTAAGTCCCTTTTCTTTTTGGTTGAGGAGGTACCTGTAGGAGCCCTTGTTCTTTTATGGCATCCCTAGCAAAGTTCAGTTCAGGTTGGGCCTTGGCTTTCCTGACCTAATCCCTACACAACCTATCAGCTTCCTTATACTATTCCCATGATATCTGTTCCTGTTTCCAATGCCTGTACATTTTATTCTCACTTTTCACTTTAACCAGCAGGTCTCAGTTCTGCCATGCTGGTCTCTTGCCTTACTTTTCTAACTTGCTACATCGGGGGGTGGACAACTTTTGCACCCTGAGGAAAGCCTCTTTAAAGACCTGTCAGCTCTGCTCCACAGTCTCGCCCAAAAGGGCAGTTTCCTATGGTGTTTTGTTGACCAATTCTCTGAAGAGCAGGAAGTTAGTTTTCCTGTAGTTTACTTTCTTACCTGTACTTTTCAATGATCTAATGTCTCTCTGGAGTGTGAACTGATCCATAGCATGATCACTACAGCCCAGGTAGCTTCCAATTCTGATGTCATCAGTTCCTTTACACTGATGACACTGGTGAGCAACAGGTCCAATATTGCATCCCCACTGGTGGGGCTACCAATTAGTTCACTCAGGAAGTTATCAGTACATTCCACGTTCTCCTGAATTGCCTGCAACTCATCATTATACTTTACCAGCAGATATCTGGGTGGTTGAATTCCCCCAGCAGGACAAGCACTTGGCTATGTTGAACTTCTTAAAATATTGTCTACAGTGTCATAAGAATAAATTCTCAGGATGAAATTCACCATGGGCAATTCAGAGGGCATTGTGGATTTTATTTATAATTTTCTAATGGTTTCTGAAAGAAACTGGCTTTCACAAAAGGGACAAACTAGATAAATCCCTGAGTAATCAGGTCTAATGTCACAGCTGATGCTGGTTTAAGCAGGAGTTTGGGTTTATGACTTGAATTTTCCTAAGTTTTTCAATGTAGTATTCCTGGATTTCAAATTGATCTGTGAAAAATGTCTATATTTTTTCAACTACGTTACACTTAATGGCAATTTTTATTTCACACATGTAAAAGCCAGTCCACCTACTAGATATTCCTCTGGATCAAGTTCAGTGTTGTAATTGGTAATGAAGGACAGAGAGATTTCAGCCTGCAACATTAAGTTCCCTGTTTCAAAAGCTAAAGAATGAAAAGAATTGGCAACATGTAAGCTGGATAGTAAACACTGAAGCAGTCTTAAAGAATTGGATAAATGTAGACAACTTCAGTAGACTTCAGAATATGGAGGAGAAAAATATTTAAAAAAATTCCTGTGCTCAGGTAGATCTTCATTACTTTAAAACTGAGTATTTATTTTGAGTTACTTAAGTAGAAAACTTTTTCTTTCCCAGTGTGAATGTAGAATTCCTTTTATCGCTTAAGGAACATATATACATCTTAATTATACAGCTTTGTGTGATAAAGGAAATGATTTGTGTGCATGAAAATTAAAAGAAATTTGGTAAAATAGTATTTTTTCTGAAAGTTGTTTTTTTATGTAAAATTTTAGCCACAGATCAATAGGCTTCTGTTGAACAGTGGTATAGCTATTAAGAAAAACAAAAACAAAAACAAAAGCTATCAATTAAAAAAAAAATACTAAACTACTAAACTTCTGGTTTTGTTTGTTTGTTTGTTCATTTGTTTGTTTGTTAAAGAGAGAAAGTGAAATATATTCTTAGATTGGGCAGCTAATCACTAAGGGGTGACATTTTCATCTAAGATGTGCAAGATACAATGGACTCGAGTAAATTTCAATTACAGTTCAGCCTGCTAGTCTTGCAAAATGTTACCCACTCAATATGTTAAATTAAATATATGTCTCATTATATGCTTTGACTTTTTTTGCACATACATATATCAATCTTGACAAAGACAAAAAGTTCATGACACACAATACCTAAGTACTGTCAAGATAGAAAAAAAAAACCAAAAACAAACAAACCACATCCAATTGTGTTTTCATAGTTGCTATTCTATGAAAGCATACACATTTCAGGGAAAGGCTTCTCATAAAATGCATCAGGTCTTCCCTTTCTGTAACACATCTGATGTGAAAAATAATCACATATGCTTATCTGAAATGTGCTCTCACTTTCACACACTGACTGTGATATAATAATCAGAAAGGAAAATGTTCATGCCCACACCCAAGCTTCTCAACTTGATACCTGGATTGTAGATTATACTGAGGTTAAAAATACTTTCCCTCCTCTTTTTGAAGCTTTGTAGAATTTCACTGTCTAGAAAAGAATTAAAAATTTATAGGATCAGAAAGAGAGCAAGCATAATGATGACTCACTAACCTATTGGTTCAAAATTTCACTTGAGAAAAGAGACATGGTTCCTGTTTCGTATTCCAAGGACTATACATTTTACATGAGATAGACATTGGATAACTTATATAAGTAGCACAAGGAGCTACCCAGATCTTTCCTGTCTCAAGTGAATACCTTAACCAGGTGATATGAGAGACATACTAACTAGTGGATTTTTCAGTGCCCTCTATTAATATTACATTATTTTCTGCACACAGCAGGAAAACACTCATTCACTCTCTGAACCCAAAGACACAGGCTTATATATGTATAAAACAGAGTCCTGGTATATTTTCTTAATATCAATCAACAGAAAGAGAAAAAAACATCTAATGAGTAGGAAAAACAGACTGTGAGAATTGCTATTCAGTCATCACCTACCTCTAATGTGAATCTTTGAAAGTGAAAATCTCCTGTCCCTTTCAGGAACAGCAGGATGAAGATTGCTCATTTTAAGACGTTTTTACTACACTCATTTGATGAAGCAAATTACAGCTCAACATTCTAGGCTAATCATTTCTTTTTTTAAAAAATTCATAATTTATATTATAAAATCCGGAATAAATATTGTGGAATTTATCTTGTGTTCCTTTTGATACAGAATATTATATTGGATCCTAATGATTTGCCATACTTAAATAGTTCTTAAAGACCACACCTCTTACTATATGAGACACTGTATTCATTCTCTTCTTGTGGCTTTGGGCATTTTATTTCCTAGAGTTACTCCAAAAACCCCATTCTCATTCCCATTAAAGTTTCCCTTGTTCCATCAATAAAAGCAATTTTAAATAAATAGAATCTTTACTTAAAGACATTTCTCATCCACATAAAATCTAATTTTGCTGGATAATCATAAAGTTTATTTCTTCATTTACTCTAGTTTTACATATACTTTCAGTTCATTTTCCACAGTTTTTGTTTTTGTATACAGTGTTTGTTTTTTTTCCCTTGTTTAGTTTCTTGACAGAATATAAAAAATAAACTTTTTTTTTTTTCAGATGTCTCCAATCATATCTTGATCAGAAGTTGGTTTTAGAGAACAAAATCACAAAACTTAGTATATTAAGTTTTTAGTTATTACTACTGTTTTTAATTCCAGATCCTTTTTCTGCAGGGTAGGTCAATGGTCCGGGGAATTTACAACTTGTCAAGCTTTTGGAATGTAGAACAAAACTCTGTGCTTGTTTGCAGACTAGTACTGTGATAATTTCTTCAGTGCTTTTTTCTTTATTAAAAGAAGCAAGTGCAGGTGTGAAGAAAAAAGTTCAAGTGCATCACTGTCGTATTTGTTCCTTCATCCTCCACACTCTGATGCATGCTTTAACTAATGAAACTGAAAATAACAGCAAAGATCATATGACAGGTGTCAGCAAGATGGTATCTGTAAGTTGACCACTGAGAGATGATTTGTGTCCTAATGAAAACAAATTGTCCTTCCTAATACTACTCTCTCATTCTCATTCTTAAAAATATTTTCTATACCTAGTTATTGGTTTCTTGACTAATTTATTCTTTCATACCAGTTCTTTTCAAACTTCACCAGATTACCCTGGGTATCTCTACTTTCGCCAAATCTATGCTACTGTCTGAAAGACATAGGTGGATTTAGAATCAGAAATTCCTAGTGAAGCACTGAACTGATGAGAAATATGGCACTGGTGGCACATTGTCTGAAGTTTTAAATCAGTAAAACTAGGCATTTTGCTGTGGAGTCTGCTTGTGAAATTCATTATTACTGTGGGCATAGAAGTCAAAAGATGATGTTGTGAGAATATGTTATTGGAGCAGTCATTAATGGCATATCAATATTCAGTTCAGTATTAGCCATGATTCTCTTGTCCTTGCTCACAGTGACTAGTATGCAAATGATCTTATTGAGCCAAAGACATCAATACAGTGAGAAGAAAGTAAAAAAAAAAAAGAAAAAAAATCAGGACTGCATCACAACCATTCTCACTTAAAGTTCTGCTTGGTTTCTGAGCTACTGAGAAAAGCAAATTGTTCTTTGTCTTATTTCTGCACTAGATGAGTGTCATAGCAACACATTAGCACTGATAATGTTCTTGCTTCTGAATATCAGCTGCTTTAACTCTCTCATACACTGACTGATTTTCTAGGGTATAACTATAGAAGCATTGGTCTTGGTTTAAGTAATCACAGTGCTTGACTTTTATAATACAATAAAATATAATAAAAGATAATATGTAGTTAAAAAATAAAATAAAAAAAATAATGAAAGACTCAGCAGATAATATGTGTGTTGAATCAAAAAAAGTGTGGCTATCTCAACGGACTAACAGAGCTGCTCGTTAAATGATATACGTATAATTTGACCCTTTGAAATATGAATGTGATCCAAATCATAATGAAATCCAGAGGAAAACCTTTAGATCTGCTGATTTGCAGATTGATCAGATTCATACAGTGAATTTTCTTGGGATTTGTTTTTTGTTTTTTTTTTGTTTGTTTGTTTCATTATCATACAATAATTAAGATTGGAAAAAACCTCTAAAATCATTCAGTCCAGTTGTTGACTTATCATCGCCAAACCACTAAACCGTGCCCTTAAACATCACATTTGCATGTTTCTTGAACGTCTCCAGGGATGGTGACTCCTTCACTCCATTTGGCCACATGTTCTAGAGTTTGACCATTGTGCCTATATTACTGTCGCAATTAAAACTGTTACGGTCTTTATCCACCTGCCACTCAAAAGTATCTGGAATATTATATATCCTTTTTTCAGGATGCCAAACATTTATTCATCTTTATGTAAGAATTTATTGGGAGAAGCCTTGTGTTATCTTTCCCTGCACTCATCTGAAGTTCTACAAGCAGAAGTTGGTTAAAATATGCATGGATCATCAAATCCAGCATAGCAGTCTTGAACTGTCAAAGCTGTTGATACCCGTTAAAATATTTTGAAGGTATGTTGCTTCTGAGGCTAGGAAAACCTTCACTGACTGCTGTAGAATAGTTACATGGAGTATATTTTCTCTGAATCTCTATATATTTCTGCAGATTTAGTTCCAACATGAAAGAAGCAGAAAGAAATTTCCATCTGTGTTTGGTTGCAGAGAACATTTACATTTATTTTCATCTACTTATTCACCATCTAATAAATGATTACAGTGGAAGATGACAACTTCACTTATTAGCCACACAAGACACAGATACATACTTTTTACAGTTTGACTGAACGAATTATTGGATAGAGTTATATTAATGGAATAAAAGCAAAAGGGTGGGCTAGAAGTTCAGGATTCTTGCTGACTGTACTATTTAGCTATGGAATCTTGATAAAAGTCGATTTCAGGAGTCTACTTTAAATTCCTCTTCTTCCAATCATGAAAACCATAAACAGTAAATCATATTATAACTATATTATACTATATATAATATAGTATAATATAATAATAATATAATAACATATAATAATTCCCGGCCAATGCACCGTTCCCCGCCTACGGAGGGAGATTTAAACGGGCACAAGGAGGGCAGCGACTAGTCGCTGCCCACCAGAGACGGTCAGGAGGAGGCAGGGCTCGTGCACCTCTTGACTTCCTGTTTCAGCTCTGGTAAGTCTTCTGCTTCGACATGGGTGCTCCCCAGCGAAAGGCTGCTGCCAGAAATACTGAGGAGGCCCAGACAAGGGTCCCAGTCTCTCAGAAACGGGAGGCAGCAACCAAGAAGACTGCAGTGACCCAGACTGAGGTCCTGCACATGCCATATAGGAAGGCTGCTGCCAAAATGTCTGAGGAAGCTCAGACTGAGCCCCCAACCTGAGATGCTGGTGTGCAGGTCTCTGGCTGTACTGAGTGCCAGAGCCTGGCCCTTACAGTGCTGGGTGAGGGAGGTAGTGATTGTGTTCACTGCGACCAGGTGAACTACTTGCTCAGCCTCGTAGTTGACCTGAAGGAGGAAGTGGAGAGGCTGAGGACTATAAAAGAGTGTGAGAGGGAGATTGACTGGTGGTGTCAGTCCCTCTCAGCCTCAAGTGCTCAGCATACAGCCGAGGCTCCTAATGGACCATGTCAGCCCCTGCCACCTCACAAACAGGTGGTAAAGGGGAACCAGCCAGCTGGCAGCACTGCAGCGAGCCCCCTGTCCTCTCTCCCCCCCAGCAATAATTTGAGAAGGGAGGAGGAGTGGAAACGGGTACCTGCTCGGCGGAAGGGGCATCCCCCATCCCGACCATCCCCGGCTCCCCAGGTGCCTCTGCGAAACCGGTTTGAGGCCCTGGAACTTGAGGGGGGGACTAGTGAGAGTGTGGAGACAGGTGCACCCATGAGGTTGCCTCAGGTGAAGCGGTCACCCCGAAGCCTCAAGACTGCTTCTACACGTAAGGACAGAAGGGTGATTGTTGTAGGTGACTCCCTTCTGCAAGGAACAGAAGGCCCTATATGCCGGCCCGACCCTACCCGCAGAGAAGTGTGCTGCCTTCCTGGGGCACGGGTCAGGGACATTTCAAAGAAAATTTCTAGGTTGATTCAGCCTTCAGATTACTATCCACTTTTAATAATTCAGGCTGGCAGCGAGGAAGTTGGCAAGGAAAGCCTGAGGTCCATCAAGAAAGACTTCAGGGGAATGGGGCGAATACTTGAAGGAGCCGGGGTGCAGGTGATCTTTTCTTCTACACCCATGGTGTCAGGAAAAGGTACAGGGAGGATCCGAAAAACCCAACTCTTAAATAGATTTAAGAGCTGGTGCAGACACAAGAATTTCGGCTTTTTTGACCATGGGGCAATCTACACTGCACCTGGCATGATGGCTGCTGATGCAAGCAGCCTGTCCCTGAGGGGTAAGAGGGTATTAGCTGAAGAATTAGCGGGACTCATTGACAGGTCTTTAAACTAGGAATGAAGGGGGAAGGGGGCAAAATAAGGGCTACTGGGGTTGAACGGTTCATTCGAGGGATTGTACCAAACTCCATGGGCAATGATGGCAGAGTGCAAAAGGAGGGAGTAGGGCAGGGGGATGCTGGGGATGCTGCTTTTCTAGCGGATCCTGAATCGCTTATGAAGGTGGTGAGACGGACAGCCCGGCTGAAGTGCCTTTATACTAATGCACGGAGCCTGAGTAACAAGCAGGAGGAACTGGAAACTGTGATGCACTCTGAAAGTTATGACATTGTTGCTATCACAGACACATGGTGGGATGACTCCCACAATTGGGATACTGCCATCGACGGCTATAGACTATTTAGGAGAGATAGGCGAGGTAGGAAGGGTGGGGGAGTCGCTCTCTATGTCAGAGATTGGATAAACTGTGAGGAGCTCCCCATGAGAAACAGTCAAGAACAGGTTGAGAGCCTGTGGGTTAGGATTAGAGATGGGACTAATAAAGGTCAGCTGGTATTAGGGGTATACTACAGGCCACCTGATCAAGGGGAGGCTGCTGATGAGGCTTTCTTGCTCCAGATGCGTGAGGCGTCTGGCTCACGGGCTCTTGTCCTGGTGGGGGACTTCAACCATCCGGACATTTGTTGGAAAAACTACACGGCGAGCTGCAAGAGCTCCAGAAGGCTCTTGGAATCCATTGATGATAGCTTTCTGGTTCAGGTATTGGACAGACCGACCAGAGGTCAAGCGTTGCTGGACCTGCTGCTCACCATCGCTGAGGAGATCATCAAAGGTGTCAAGGTTGGAGGATGCCTGGGATCCAGCGATCATGCCCTGGTTGAGTTTGTGATCTCAAGCGATGTGGGCCTGGCAAAGAGCAGGACCAGGACGCTGAACTTTAGAAGAGCAGACTTCAAGCTACTCAATGGAATGCTGGCCAAGATCCCCTGGCGCGCTGCCCTCAAAGACAAGGACGTTGAGGAGAGCTGGCTGCTCTTCAAGGATGCCCTCCTGGCAGCACAAGAGGTCTCCATTCCCCTGATTAAGAAAGTGGGCAGGAGAGGTAGAAAACCGGCATGGCTCAGCAAGGACCTGCTAAGAGAACTGAGGGTGAAGAAAGGGGTGTACAAACTCTGGAAACAAGGCTGTGTCACCTGGGAAGAATACAGGGATGCCGTCCGGACTTGCAGACGTGGGATCAGGAAAGCCAAGGCACAGGCAGAACTGAATTTGGCGAGGGACGTGAAAAATAATAAGAAAAACTTCTACAGGTACATTGGCCAGAAGAGACAGGCCAAAACGGGCGTACCTACTTTGGTAAATTTAAAAGGAGAAATGGCTTCAACAGATGAAGAGAAAGCTGAGGTGCTGAATGAGTTCTTCACCTCGGTCTTCACTGGTGGCCAGGATTCTAGTCTTTTTCACGTCCCTAAGTCTTGCACCCCCATACCTCTATGTGGGGACCAAGGAGGTAAATCCCTCCCCACTGTAAGGGTAGAGCAAGTCTGATAGTGCCTCCTTAGACTGAATGAGTATAAGTCTATGGGGCCAGATGGTGTGCATCCCAGGGTCCTGAAGGAGCTGGCTGAGGTGGTTGCTGAGCCGCTCTCCATCATATTTGAGAAGTCGTGGCTGTCAGGTGAGGTCCCGGATGATTGGAGGAAGGGTCACGTCACTCCCATTTACAAGAAGGGGAGCAGGGAGGACCCGGGTAACTACAGGCCGGTGAGTCTCACCTCCGTGCCTGGGAAGATTATGGAACAGATCCTCCTGGACAACATGCTTGATCACATAAAGAACGAGCACATGATCCTAGACAGCCAGCATTCCCATTCACCAGGGGAAGGTCATGCTTAACTAATCTTGTGGCCTTCTATGATGGAGTGACGGCGTTGGTGGACAAAGGGAAGGCGACCGATGTCATTTACCTGGACCTGAGCAAGGCCTTTGACATGGTCCCCCATCACATCCTCATCTCCAAATTGGAGGGAAGTGGATTTGATGGGTGGACAATTAGATGGATAAGCAATTGGTTGAAAGGCCGCAGACAGAGGGTGGTGGTGTCTCGCTCCAATTTGTAGGAGGGAGGCAAGGTTCTTTGATATGTGTATACCCGGCGTGAGATTAAGAAGCAACGGTTCAAATGTTGGTCCAACCAGTTTATTAAAGTCCTAGGCATTTTTAGGGAGACGGGGAAGGGAAGGTAGGCGATAGGGAAAGTAGGAAATATAAGCAAGGAGTCTTTGCAGAGAGCAAAAGAGATAGTCACCACCGTGGGTCCAGCGAGGTACACAGTAGGTCCGTTGATCTCAGGAACTCGTCTGATCACCGCGGGGGATGGGAGACAGCCAGGGAACTCCGCAGCAAGCCGGTCCCGGGGTTCTTTCGACAAAGTTTTCCCCTCAGGGAATTCTCCGTCAAAGGTGTCTTCGGGAGTTTGTCTCCCCAGTCCCCAGTTTAGCGAGGGCCTTTTATCCCCCATTTCGGTAAGGTTGTTCATTACATTCCTGACGTATGGCCCCGCCATTAGCTGTGGGGGTCTCCTTT